>JAOQMS010000009.1:24654809-24678773 GCA_027563885.1 Erythroxylum longipes | reverse complement strand
CACTTCGGTAACTAAGGGTAGATTAATAACTTGACTACTTTATTCTCTTAGCTCACATAGATCTTCTACATCAAAAAATAAGTTTGATATTATTCACTCTTTAATGATAATGGATACTATTCATGTATATAATTATTGGTTACATGAAATAATAGGAGTTATTTCTTTTATCTCAAAGCAGTTCAAAATAGAAATAATGACAACCAAATTGAAGATGAAAGATGTTTATAAAATACATTTTCATGAATGTGCCTAAATTCTACTTCAAAGTCTGCTTGATTGATATGATTAACTCATTATTAACTTAACCAATAATTTTCTTATAGACTACTTAGTTTTTTATGGTGTTACAATTACAGTTATGGAAGAAGAAAGTTGGTTTAAGAATAAAGAAGACATGCACTCCAGTTCACAAAAAGTCAAAACCTTAAAGATGACACAAGGGAGATCAATGAAACATGATCTAAGAAAAAATCAAAATCATGGTAGATCAAAATCAATAGGTAAAAAGAATTGAAAATGTTATAAGTGTGTCAAGAAAGCTCACTTAAAAAAGGATCCTTGAAATTTAAACAAGAAAAATTATATTCTTCAGGGAAATTTTACAAGTACTTCAAATGAAAGTATTATTCTGTATTGTGAAGTAGCAATGATAATTAAAATTAGAAAGTTACTAATTAATGATGGCCCTTTGATTCAAGAATTACTTTTTGCATGATCTATAGAATAAAATGATTCCAAGATTATGAACATATTTTAGGAGGATTTGTGTATAATTATGATGATTATCATCTAAAGGTTATTAGTATTGGAACCATCAAATTGAATTTGTATGATGGTACAATTTGTACTTTTTAGGAGAGAATGATATGTGGAGTGCTTAAATTTTTATGTTGTTCTTATAACAACTAAATAATCTTAGATGCAAAATAAAAATTACCAACAAGATTTCAAAGATAACTTGAGGTGCGTTTGTACTTAAAAATGGAGAAAAGATAGATGCAAAGTTATTCAAGTTAAATGGAGAAATATTATTATAAGCAGAAGCATTGATCATTTTAAGTAGTCCAAGCAAAAGATCTTTAATTTTATGACATTAATAAATTTCACATATATTTAAACAATGAATGGAGATCCTTGCAAAACAAAAGTTATTCCTAATACTCACAGAGATATCATTATCTTTTTATGGTCATCATGTGACTAGTACATATCATTAGAGATGGTGGCATAAGTGCCCATAAAGTTGTCAAAGTAAAGTATAGCTCTTTCTTGAGATCATCTTGAGTGGACATTGCTAAACCCCCCTTGATTAGTAAGAGAGACAATCTTATTAGTGTTCTTCCTGTCCAGGATCGAATTGAGAAGAATTTAGTGTTATTGTCCCCCTCTTATAACTACTAAACTCTAGACCTTTGTTGGATTAGGGAGTTATGATAAGATATAGATTCGATATGTACGTCGAGAGTTAATTTTTCTTTTATAAGAAGATTTTCCACATCAGGTTAAATTATGTGCTACATTTGCACCTTGTCTTGTGAGTCTTTAGCCTTTCTCATTACTTCTAATATGTTGTTTCCCCCAGTTTTGGGCTTCAACAGTTTGAGTTCCTCCTTAATAGCCTTCAATTTCTTAACACAAAAGAATTATTTACTACCTACTAAGGTCTAGGAGAGGCCCTTTTTAGCGACCTCCTCATATCCTTCCACTTATACCAAGTAATTGTTAAAATGGAACGAGAACTATTTTTTGCAAGATTGAAATAGATTATGAACCAATAGGGGGTATAATCAGAAATTTTTTTAGGTCTAGGTCTCTTTCTTTGCTCTTTAGGAAGAGATTAAGCTATTCTTCATTTACCGATGCTTTATCTGGCCTTTTCCTAACATGCCATGATTTACTCAGTTTATTGCTCTATATATAGATTAGAGTTTTTAACTTTAGATCAGTGACTTTTAAGCTTTTCACATATTCTTAAAAATCAATGGAGAAGTTCCTCAAGCTAACATTCCTATCTGCCTCAAAAAATAGAGTGTGCTATTAAAATTAGCTATTATTAGCCTGGGTCCTTGGACTAGAGGCTTACACTCCTTCAATTTACTCCAAAGTGCTCTTCTTTGGAAACTTAAGTTTACTCCACACACAAAAGTGACTGTAAGATTGGTATTTTGGATGCAGTATACATCTAAGTGCATCAATTGGTTAGTTGTTTATAGTTGTTGAACTTTGACTACTCTACTTTCAAAAGCAACTATTATCCTTCCATAATGATGGTGTTAGTGGTTAGAGATAATTTTCCATTACTTTCCTATAACACTACCTTCAGTGAAACTATCAAGGCTTAGCTTGGTTTCTAGAATACCAAACAAAGCTGGTTTATTTCTCCAAGAAAAAGCTTTTAGCATTTGCTATTAAGAGGGATTATTTATCCCTATAATATTCCAGGATACTATTAATATGCTTGATGGGAGTATTTAGGGCCTTTGGTCCTATTCTTCCTTCTAGATTTTCTTCTGTTGACTAGCTTAAAATCATCTTGTTAATGTAGGGGACACTCTAAGGTGTTTGAAGGGTTACCTATGTTTGTTTCCACCTCATTGTTTCCCATAGTTAACATAACTTCAACTTCATTTTTTGTTTCTATGTTGTCTTTTCTAGAGCTTCCCAAAGTTAGCTCATTAGTACTTGCTTCTTGTAGCTCCTTATTAATAAGAATACTATTCTCTCTTGCCCCAGGGCCCTTATCTTCTTCCGTATTCTAGTAGTTACTTCTAGGAGGGCCAAATAAGGGAGCTTTATTGAACCCCATGACTTCTGAATAGTCCTGTCTAGAAAATTTTTCATTGTAGGTCTCCATTGCTTATCTTATTCCTTAAGTGTAGGCTTTTTGTTGTAGTCTACCCTTACCACTTCTTCAAACATAATTTCGAGCTATATTGATGTATACGCTAATTGGTCTAATTGGTTTCCTTATAAAATTGGCTTACATGCTAAATCCCTTAGTTGATCAATGTTTTAAGGGGACTCTATTCAAATTAATCCAAATAGGTACATTAGAGAACCTGAAGTTTTCTAAACATATTCCTTGAGACCAAAACTATAAGAAAAGGGGGTTAGCCTGGATATGCCAAGGGCCTATCCCTGAAATTTCTTTAGCTTAATTGACCTTTTTAAATCTGAAGAGTATCATATTTTCCTGTGTGAGTATAACTTCTCTTCATCCACTATTTTTTCATTGTTTTTGAACACAACTTTTACGGATGTAAGGGGGGCCTTTTGGCGAACAAAAAGCTAACAAGAGTACCTTATTTCATAATTTGAAGGTCAAGGGTTACCATTGCCCTTTCATTGATGTTTAGGGGTCGGAGGAATTCCAAAGTGCTTCTATCACTCTCTCATTACTTGGCGCCAACTTAGAAGAGGATTGGTGGTATTAGTGAGACCTGAACTTGGTTGAGGAGATGGGTTTTTAGGGTTTGAGGCTTGGTTTTATGATGAGGGTACTGGTGGAAAGTCTTCCATATAGTCTAAACAAGGAAACACACACGAGTTATAAGTTTTTGGCATAGAAGTGTTTGTAAAAAAAAAGGTAGATTGGAAAGGAATAAAATGAATAATTAGTAGAGGGTTTAAAAAGCCCTTAAGCAATGACCAGAAGGGTAAGGTAGAAAGGGAGGTTGGAGAAAGAACAACAAGAAGAGGATGAAATTGGTTATCTATTTTAACAACAACAACTGTGGAGGTTGAGTGAGAGATAGATAACCGTAAACTTAAGTTAAGAACCACTCGTACATGAATTCTATTGTCAAGAGAAGCTAGAACTTCTCTCACCATCTTAATGTTATGTTCTAAGTATTACAAATTACTTCTTTTATAATTATTCTTTTTTATTCATAATAGCATTTCTTTTAATTTTAATTGAATTGTGATTTCATTATATTCACTTAATCATTCCAACAAAAGAATAATTTTAAATAAACTACTTTATTATTCAACAGATTTATTTTAGATAAAGAATTCAATTCAAATAATAAAATGATAAAATACAAATTCTCAAAACCCAAAAGTTCAAGTACTTTACTTTTAAGAAATTTATACGACTCCACTCAAGAATTTACAGAATTTCTCCCAACCACCATGAAAAGGTTGCTACAAGAATTTATACTAAAAGGATATATATAATATTGGTTTCACGTTTCACAAGTAAAATGCAAAGCAAGATTAAGAAAGAAATTAAGTAAACAATGGCGTGTTAACCAAGAAGTCAACAAGTCATCAAGGGAAAGTTGTGGGGTGACTCTGGCTTTTTTCCGATAATTCAAAGTAACACTATTTTTGTCTAATTTAGTGATAAGATATTAAAACTTGCTGTAGCCTTTCTTAATATAATTGAAGAAATCAGAATCGTTATCTGGTAACGAGCATGGAATAAAAATTTATTTTCAGCATAAATTATGAAATACATTAATAAATTCAAATCAAATCAAACTTTAGTACATTGAAAATTGTGAAGATTTTATTAGGGTTTCAATTTTTACAGGAGACAAAGCTGGTAATGTTTCTTATTAATTACTGAACCACTAAGCCTATTGAAGCCATTTTTTCTTTCATGCTACTGAGAAAAGAAGGATTATTGATTCCTAGAAAAGGATATAGCCTGCTAATTAATAGGTAAATGTACGACTTATCAGTGTTCTAATGGTTTGATATATTATCACTATTGCAAGAGGGGAATGAGAAATCAACGGCCACTGAATAATAAATACTACAACAACTTGGAAGATTCCTTTTGTCTAATGTTAGAGCAGTTATCGTCAAGTCTCTATAGACAATAAAATGCATGGAAGGGCCTCTTCCTTTTTTGCTATAATGTCTTCTACTGAACCGAAAATGAATAGTAGTTATAATTTAAAGGTTGAATAGTAGTTAATCGAAAATGGCTTAAAATTATAAATAGTAGTTAATTTGATTTTGTTATTTAATTTTTAGTAATTAATTTATTAAATAATTTATGTGGAATATATATGTTACAATAATTTCATCTATTTAATAATTTATCCAAAATATGGTAATGAATGCGAATTTTATCAACTAAAAAAAGATTATATCATATTACACTTTGTTGACCAAATTAAAGCAAACAAAATGAATGCCAAGACGGTAGCTAGAGAAGTAAGAATATCTTAATATTTATTAAGATAAAAGTCCTTTTATTTTTTAATGCACTAAAAGTAATTCTTGCTAGTCATTGCATCAAATTAATGAATCACTCATAGTAACAATTAACAAAATCACTTAAAGTACAAGAATAAAATTAAAAAGTCACATATCGTACATTATGATTTAATTGATTATTATGCCACTTGAGGTCTCACGAAATGAATATTGTGATACCACATTCTTTGTAATAATTTTTTAAAATTCCGTAATCATATGTGAAAGTGTTTACATTCTTGGAACATTGCTTTTTAACTTTTTTCTTTCAATCCAAGCCAAAACTTATGCTGTTAATTACGCTTGTAAGACTTGAACATAATGTTTTAAAAACTAGTCCAGAAATTAAACCAATAAAGTTGGAGATTTAAGATTTAAAAGGTTCAAGTAATATCATACCGTCATAAAATTGACTAAAGATTGAATAAAATTAAAGAATTCAAAATATAATTGAAAGAGATTGTCCTTAATTATCGAAGAATTTAAAGTTTAATTGAAAAAGAAATTGCTAAGTGATAATTAATTAATTTATTTTAATTTATAAGAACTTATTAAACAATAAAATTAACTTATTAATTAATAAAGTGATTAGCTTTTATGACAACAATTATTACATCGAACCGGAAAATTAAAAATTGAGCTGAAAAGTTAAATGGTTTAAAATTTTTAATATTGAAACGATAGAATTGATTGAATTTTTGAACAGTTGTTTGAAATCTTTTTATTTTTTTGAAGAAAAGATGTAAGGATTAATCTTATAAAGAGAATAAGAAAAAGTAATAAATAGTAGCTAATGCATCTCTTAGAAAGATCCAAAGTCGCATGATTTGAAGAAAAAGTGACTAAGGAGAAATGACGAGAGGTGACTTGTCGAGAGAATTCTGATGCGGACTCTACCTTATAAATGAAAGTGCACAAGATATGGAATAAGAGAGAGTGATTTGATGGAAAAGGCAAAAGCTATAGAAGAAAATAATGTTGGCTAGGATCTATCGTAATGATTTGTGTAGTGGGCATATATGTACATGTATGCCAATGGATGCCCTCAGAAATAGTGAAGGTAATAAATCTTCCCCCATTCAATTACAAATTGGAAATTTCTTAAAATATAAAAAGAAAAGAATTCTTATCGCAACTGCTTATCCTCACTGTCAGATACTCTATTTCAGTTAATCAATTTTAATCATATTTTATTAAATCTTATCTACATATTTATATAAGTTTTAGAAAAATATATGGACCAGATTAAACAGAACACATCGTAATAAGGTGCTCTGGCCCCTTAGGCCCTGTTTGATTGAGGGGTTGATAATGGAATGAATGGAACGTAACATACTTTCATCATTTGGTTGAGGGTTTCACAATAGAATGTGACGGAATGGAATGGAAGCGAAGGGTTTTATGTTAGGTTCCATTCCATCCTAAACAATGAAAATAAGAAACCTTCGATTCAGCGTGTTTAAGATGGAATATAAATAAATTAATAAATACTAATTAATATACCCTCAATAATTTTTCTTAATACCAATTATTTCTTCTAACCCTAACTTCCTTTTCCCTAGACTCATTTATTACGGTCCACAAGCTTATCACATACACAAATATCTATTACGGTCTACAAGCTTATCCTTTCTAGACTTCTCTTTCCGTTCTCCGTGTTCTACCACTTCTTCTTCTCGTGTTGTTTATTAAAATTTTTATCATTTTAAAATAGAAAATATAAAAAATTATTTGTCACGGTTGTCACAACCATGATTTTTTAATTGGACATAATTTCTGTTTTAAAATCATAACGTTAAACCTCTTGCAACAATCATTTTAATGTTAGGGGTATAATAGTTATTTATTATACATTATATTCAATTTCATCCATCTTCTAAACAACATTTCACTACATTACATTATAAGCCCTTCCATCCCTCTCAAATAACTTTTCATCATATTACATTCCATTTCATTATAAACTGTTCTATTCCATTAATTAACATCTAATCAAATAGGCCATTAAATTCACCTTAATGAGTGCTTTTAAAAAGCAAAATCGCCAACTGAGGTGTACTTATAACCTATTGCTTTGTCATAAGTAGTGTACTATATTTTTTTAGCGGTATTTCAACTGATAAGAGTGATCCTTTTAAGCAAACGAGATCTTATATTCCTTTTATTGTGTGCCAACTTTGTTCCGTTTTATTTTGTACACATATTTGTATGGACCCCACATAAATGTGTTGATGAGATTTAATATAACAGAGTAGGAACTGATTAACTGAAACAGAGGATCTGTCCCCCTTTTAAGAGCCTTTAGTGCTAGAAATTTTGGATTTGAGTTGTGAAAATCAATGTTTCAAAAATAGACTGAAAGTTAAACTAATAAGACAAGAAATTTAGGTTTAAAAAGTTCAACTGGTATTAGACTGACTAAAAATCGACTAAAGATTAAATAAATTTAAAGAATTTGAAATATGATTAAAAGAGTTTGTCCTTACCCGTCGAAGAATTTAAAGTTTAATTGAAAAAAGATAATGTTAAATGAAAATTAATTGATTTATTTTAGTTTATAAAAATTATTAATTTACAAAAATTGATCAATTAATTAATAAATTGATTAGTTTTTAACAAAAAAAGTTATTAAAGTAAATTGAATCACAAAATTGAAAACTTAACTAGAAAATTAGACGAATGAACCGGCCAAACTGGTTGAATTTTTTAATTATTGGTCAAAACTCTTTAAAAATTTTGTAATTATTAACATGATACATGTTGCATCAAAATTTATTATTTATTAATCAAACAGAATTTTTAAATATTAATTTATTAACTTTACATATTATTACAGTATTTGATATTAAATAAAATGACTAGTGCAATTTAGTCTCAATTTTTGTTATTCAATTTAATTAGCATACATTAATTAGAAATAACCTCTCCATTTGATAGGGTAAGATTGGGTATTATTAAACTACTCATAATCTATATTTGTGTGAAACTCTTACTAAATATTGTTGTTACTTTTGGTGTGATTAGCATAAATTAGTTAGAAGGGATGATTAGCATGCAAATTGTATTATACATAGCCAACGCAACAAACTTGATATGTAACAAGAGATTCGTTGGGCTGAAATTAATGCCCTTTTCTGATTGGACTTATTGGGTTGATCGTACCTTTTAACTATTGAGCTGCTTTAATCTATAAGCATGCCTGCAAGAAAGACCTTGGAGTGTTTTGTGAAGATCATACTCTAATACTTGCGTCAGATTCAGGTTTATGAAAAAATTGCAAAGAGAGACGTATCTTTATCTCTATGGTAATGCTTCTTTTCTATAAGAAAGATGAAGTGGACGCCACAAGGTATGACTTCTTTAGGGTACAAGTATGCACCATCCTTATAATGAAACGGGATATCACTTTGACTGAACTCACGGTTGTTGGGCGTATATAATGGCCATCATGTATCGAGTATATATTCCTGTTGAACGAAGGTCTTGTGGCTGAACTATCATCAAGACGTCATTATTTTTATGCAGTACTCGCAATACAGTAATAAAGCTGCCTCTTGTACGTGACTGAATCAATAGGAAATCCTGTATTGTATGATCATGCAAAACATGGATATTGATAACACATGTCGTATTTCTTCAAAACTACAGATTACAATCCCAATCATGTGAGAACCTTTAAGATTCTTGCTACACTAATGTGTCAAACGTTATGCATTTAGTGGGTATTCAATTTTTTATTTTATGGTAACTTTTATTGTGCTTGATGGAAGCACATTCATATAGGTTTTTTTTTTCCTGATTTTGGGTTGAGAGCTTAGAAGAATTTAAAAAATGCAGCTCTTCAAGAACAAACAATAATGACAGGAGATAATTTTGTTTTCTTCCGCATTTATTTTATTTGCGTATTATAATATATATTATTATTGAATATATGTTAGAAAGTGCTCACATTTGGTATTAGAGTAAGGTTAGCCTATGTTTGTTAAAGTTTTTGGAGAATTTCAAATTTTTGGAAAATTTTTCATATTGAAAAACTTTCAATTTAGAGTTATTTTTGGATGTTTTCCTTTAGATTAACAGTAGAAATCTTCAATTAAGTGTTTTAGAAGTGTTTTGGAAACGTTTCTACTTTTTTAAAAATGCATTTTTGTGTTGTTTTTTGGTCTAATTTTGTAGAGCATCCAATGGGTCGTGACTTTGTTTGGTTTGACCCGGCTTGAGGTTAAAGAAGACCCATACGGTTAAATTACGTCGTTTTGTATGTGTTTTGAAATCAAAATCAGATACTAGACTGCATCGTTTTGCATCATATTATCTGTTGGTGTTGACTGCATTTTTTTATGTGGTTTTAGCTATGCTCTGCATTTTTGTTTACAATCAGATATGTTTTTAGCTATGTTGGGCATTTTGTTTTAATAAAACCAAGATATGTTGTGGCTCGAACTGATGACTTGTCTATATATATTATAAGTTGATATTATATTTGAATAATTGTTAATCATGCAACAGATTATTCTGTGACTATTATATCTATATTTTGCCTTGTGAATAACATCATGGATAAAAAGTTTTTAGTGATTAATTATTAGGGTTGTTGTATTAGGGCTTAGCTACAACAACCCTAATTATATATTTATGTAATTAATCACATAAACCTTAGAGAAATTAATTGTAATTAGTCATTTTACTATAATAAATTTTATCCCACAAGAATTTTTATTATATTTGAATAATTAATTAGGATGAAATATCAAATTAATTTTCTAATTTACCCACAGTTATTAAAAATTGGTGTATAATTTGATCGTTTTATCATAAAGTTTAACTAAACTATGTTTGAATTAAAAACTTAGCCCACAGGCAATTTTTATGTCATTTGATTTATGTCTTTTAAGATATGTTTTACATTGGTAATACATATATATAGTTTATTAACCTCAATTTATTGATAAGTAGCATGTATGTTTAATTTATGAAGCAATTCAAACTGTTAGTTTCTTTGATACAAGTTGTGAAATTCTCAAATTAAAAGGTGAAAACTATAAGATTTGGAAGGAGATATGTAAGGCCCTAAAATATACCTTAGTTGAAACGATACATGTTCATGAAAGTACATGCGAGACAGGAGTTAAAATTGTGTTATAAGTTGAATGTGAAAGGTATATGACTTGAATTTCGGTATTGGTGGACTATAGTTAGTAAATTGGAATTAATTGATACCATTAGAGAATTGAGGTATTTAAATGTATATTTAGGCAAGGAAAATGGTCAAGAAATAAGTTAAGGTTGTATAAAAAAATTAAAATGATTAAGCATATGAGTTATAACATGTGACATAGCTAATGCGTTGACATTTGACATTATTCATTGTGTGACAAATGGCAGCATGATAAGAAGTCAAGAAGTCAAATGGCAATTAATGTATATGGATCAGTGGCAGCCTAATCCATTGATACATGGCATTATGTGCAAAGTGACAAACGTTTAAGGAATTTGAAGACACCTAACACTTTGGCTAAGCAAAATTTCTGCTGTGTTCCTCTCTCTTCTCTCCGCCGAAACTTCCCTTTTCTCTCTAACTTCTGGAGTTTTTGCTAGGTTTTGGATGGTTGTCATTTAAAGTTTTGGTAAGCTACTGAACCAAAAAAAACAAAAGTTCTACTACTATTCTATACCATTGTTTTGTAATGCTGAAATTTGCATCTGAAACCTAGATATATGCTGATTGCTTGGAAGGGTTGGATGACTTGATTTTTGGAGTAATTTGGAGTTGTTCTTCGAAGTTGTGAAGAGATAAGGGAGTACTAAACTTAATATCATGATAGAACATGTCTTGTTTGATGTTTTGAAGTGGATATAATATGTACAAAATTTATGAAGAATTGTGGTTAGGAACTTGATAGGTGCAGGGTACTCATTAGGAGGTGTGTTTCCACTGAACATCCAGCGGTTTTTCAGCCATATATTGACGGTTAGATATCTAAATGGGACGATCTTAGATTCAAATTAAACTAGATTAATTTAACTACAACTATCATGAAGAAGTTGAATTTAAATTTCGTCACTAAGGGTTTTGAAATTTAGCTCGAAAGTGAGTTCTGGCTTTGGATATAGTACTGAAAATTTGTGTCCTGTTTTTCAATGATTAAACTATACTGATATAGGCAGAATTAGACAAGGATGTCTTCATAAAAGTTGTATCTTATTATTTTAGCTTTCTAACGGTATAAATTTTAAAATTTTTAGACATCGAGTTTGAGAGATATGTCTCTTTTAAGTTGGTATGTGCAGTAGGAATGCATGATCGTGCACATGCACGATTGTGACCAACCTCATTTATTAAAGTTTCTTACCCCCTACACTGCAAGTTTCTATTGAAAGCTTCATCTTTTAGAGTTTCCAGTGGTCGATTCAAAAGTAATAATTCTCTCGTATCATTTGATAGGTCCCTACAAATTTAGCACTTTCTTAATAGTAATAAGATGATAAGTAAGAGAAAGTTTTGTTCAACACAAGGTTGATTTGAAGCTTTTGTATTGTGTGTGGAAGTGTTATTAAGGGAAACATATTTAATTTATTTATATGTTGTGAATTAAGTAATATTTAGAACGATGTGCTTTGTTTTTATTGATATTATGTGAAGGTATGGATACCTTAATATACACTATTGGTAATGTATAAGATAAGATGAAACAAAATGTATAACTAAAAGTACTCAAATGATACATATAAAAGATTAGCAACATAGTGATTTGGTGTTAGGATTCTTTATAAATAAGACATGCGCTATCAGCCCCCCTCAAGCTCATAATTTGATGAAATTAAGAGCTTGTCCCAAATTCGATGAAACGCAGAAGAAGATAAAGTTTAATCATAAGATCAGCAATTTGGATTAGATAAAGAGATATGTTTGATAAAGAGCTCTTTGTAAGTAATTAAATTATGAATAAAATGAATTTTAATCTTAATGTGCTTTGTGTGAGCAAGAGAGATTAAATCTACAACGAGAAAAGAGTAGGTCATAAGTGAGATAGTTTGAGTTCACAGAGAAGGGACGTAAGCTAAAAAAATTCAGTAGTAGTGAGGGTAATGTTTTTGTATTAAATTATAGTGCTAGGTTTGGTAACAGTGAATTATTTTTTAGCACTTTAGGAAATGAGGTAAGGTGCAAAAAAGATGTAATAATCAGATGTGGAACAATGATCATTAGGACAATTAACCCAATCAACATCACAGTAGGTATAAAGAGTTAGTGAGGGTGATTTAAGTGAATGCCATGAGAAGTTGTGGAACAAAAATATCGCAAAATTCGTCTGTCAGCTTATAAATATTGGTAGGACAATATAAAAATGGAGATACTTTGTTTACTGCAAACTGAATATTTAGATGAGTAAGACAAAGGTATTGAAGGGTGCTTACAATATTGTGATACTCAGTAGGATCAAAAAGAGGAAAGCCATGATTTTTAAAGAGTGAAAGAGTGGGGTGATCAGTATGGGAGCTAGTTTAGAATTAATAAGGCCAGTATGAAGAGGAAATTCTTGGATATACTTAGTTTAGGTGAGAAGAAGACCATAAGAAGTATATGGAGCTTTAATGCTAAGAAAATGATAAAGTGGAGCCAAGTCTTTAATAAAAATGGTGAAATCAAGGTTATGAATAAGGGAAGTGATGAAGGATTATGATGAACCTTTAACCAAGATATTATCTACATAGACTAAGAGAAAGGTGGTATGAGACGAGAGTTTACGAATGAAGAGAGAGGTGTCATATTTGGAGGAAATGAAATTGAGTTCAAGAACTTTTTGACTCAGGTAATCAAGCCAAGCCCATGGAGCTTGTTTGAGATCATAAATAGCTTTATAAAGTCAACAAACATAGTAAAGATAATAAGAATATGTAAAGCTAGGTGGTTGAGTCATAAAAGCTAGTTCTTTGAGATGCTAATATAGAAAGACATTATTAACATCATCAAGTTTTCTAATGGACCAATTGTTGAAAAGGCCAAAGTGAGAATAAAGTGGATAGTGGTGGTTTTGATGAAAGGACTAAAAGTGTAAGTATAATCAATTATTGTAGCATGACAATATCCTTTAGCCATAAGAAGAGCTTTATAAAGCTTAATAAAGCCATCAGGATTTCTATTAGTGAAAAAAACATATTTGTAACCAATAATATTTGCATTTGGTGGAGGAGAAATGGGAGACCATGTGTTACTACAATGAAGAGTTATGAACTCATTAAGCGTAGCCTGACACCCATGAGGAAATTTCTTAACTCAAGTAAAAGATGTCATATTAGGAGAAGAGCAGTGAAAGGTGGTAGAAAAAGTGATGTAATTAGAGAAGGTTTAAGGAATATGAGTGTGTACATAAGTTCATGGGATGAGAAGGTGGAGGTGGTTTAGATGATACACTCAGAGAAGATTTTGAGGGGGCGATTGAGAAAAGAGGTGGAAGGTATAGGGGTAAAAAGATGGTAGAGTAATTTAAAGAAGGAGAAAGGGAGGGTTGTTTATAGGAAAAAGAATTCTTAAGAAAATGAACATGTTGAGAGATATAAACTTTAGACATGGTAGGATCAAAACAGTAGTAGTCTTTATAATGAGAAGAGTAGCCAAGGAAGACATGTAGTGTCGATTTGGGTGAGAGTTTATCAAGATAGGTGAAGCTTGAGAAGTAAAAATAGGTACAACTAAAGACATGAAGATGAGAAAAACTAGGTTTGGTATGCAAAAGGTAAGTCATGTGAAGATTTGTGATAAATAAAAATAGTAGGTAACAAATTGATAAGGTAAAGAGTAGAGAATGCCTCAAACTAAAGAATTTAGGAAGAAAGGCAAGAAGAAGCAGAGTGAGGTTGTTTCAGTAATAATATGTATTTACTTCCATTAATACCATTTTGTTATAGGATAAAAAAATATGAAGAGTATTGCATGAGAGTTGGGATTGTGGGTAAAGGCTTCTTTGATGAGTTTAGGAGCTCCATCATATTGAATGGATTTCATGATAGTGGAGAACAAATTTTTAGTGATAGTTTTAAAATTTTGAAAGTTGTGTAAGGCATGAGATTTTTGGGTTAAAATAAAATTTCACATAAAATGATTGAAATCATCAACAAAAATAATAAAATAGTGATAACCAAAAGAAGACATTATTAACTAGGGTTATTTCTGTGTATATATTTAAAAGTTAATCTGTAGTGATCTCTTCCTATAATTGAGAGATCTCTCCCTACAACTGGGAGATTTGATAGCTAAAATATCTCTTAAATCTCTTGTATATATACGATAGAAGTCATATGTATAGATTTCAATTCAATTCAATATAGAATTGTTTTCTTCAGATATAGATGGGGAAGGCCCCCGAATATTACAATGAACAAATTGCAAAGGTTGTGTAAAGATATAAGAAGATAAGAGAAATGAAAGATGAATACTTTTTCCTTGAAGATAAGAGGTAGATAATTTCATAACATTTGATTTAGTAGGTAAAAAAGTACAAACTAGAAAGTGTAGATTGACATGGATGACCTAGACGCTAGTGCTAAAGATCAAATACAACAGTAGAGACTGTAAAGCCAATGTGATTTTTGGAAATGCAAAGGAACCTTCATCGGGTATAGATTATTATGGATGGGACTTGCAAGAAGTGGTCTTTGTTAGGAAAATGATAAGGATAAAATCAAGTTAGTTGTTATATGATAAAAAATCTCTATCTGTTGTATATAATTGATATCATCTCATGTAACAAATTTCTTTATATAAATCAATGGATCCCACTGTGAATGAGTGTGGGAAAACCAATTTACATGGTATCAGAGCAATCTATGATCCTAGGCCTTGCTTTCTTCTAGTTTTTGTCTTTCAAATGGCTGCTACCCTCCCTTCTCTATCTTCTTCCTCTTCCTACTCCCTTGTTCGTCAAGTGTTTTTTATCAATATCTCAGATTTTCATATGAAAAGTTAGACATGACAAATTATCTCCTTGACATATATGATCTATCTAATCATATTTCACCATCACCTTAGACTCCCTCTGAAACCATTCTCTCTTCCGATGGCAAGATAATCACGGTGAACCTAGCCGTGGTACAAAGTATATCACCTTCTCTTTAGTTAGATCAAAGGGAAGTTCTACCTCTTCTATATCACTCTAAAATAGCCTCTGAAGCATGGAATTCTTTGTCTTCTCATTTTCTAAATAAATATACTGCTAGGGAACTTCAATTGAAATTTGCAGTCAATAAACTCGAAAAGGGTTCTTTATCTATTGATGCCTATTGTCAATGATTTCAAGAACTTGCTAATTCCTTAGCTGCAATTCAATAACCTGTCTCTGATTGCAAAAAAGTTAGCTATGTTCTCCAGGGACTCTCTCTATCATATGAGTCATTGGTCAATGTTGCCTCCAATTAGAAACCACCACTAATGTTTGTTAAGTTGTGGATGATGTTGTTGAATCATAAGGCTCGACTTGACAACATTGATTTTGGTTTTTCTAAGATAATAGAAAGTAGTGGTTCATGATCACTAGATGTAAGGCCCCAAATTGTACCCTAGTTGGAATGTTACATGTTCATAAAAGTACATGTATGATATGAGTTAAAACTGTGCTATGATTTGAAAGTGATAGGCATGTGACTTGAATTTTGGTATTGACAGACCATAGTTAGTGAATTAGAATTAATTGAAGCTATTAGAGAATTGAGGTATTTAAATGTACATTTAGACTAGGAAAAATGTTCAAGAGACAAGTTAAGTTGGCACATGAAAATTAGAATGACTAAGCCTATGAGTTATTGACATTTGGCAAAACTAATGCATTGACATTTGGCACCATTGGTTGAGTGAAAAGTGGACCAATCTTGGAGTAACATGTGGCCTAATCATTTAATGACACTTAGCAGCATTCATTAAGTAACATATGACCAATGTTTTGGTGAAATGTGCTCCTCTAAGATTGGGACACCTAGCAACTTAGGTGTCTTACTAGAAATTTCTGCAGCCTTCATTGAAACATCACCATCGAAACCCTTCACCCTCTCTTAACGCTGCATTTTGATTCAATTTCACATAGAATTCTTGCAAAATATTGCATCAAGGAAGTAAAGTACATGATCTTCTATGTTGTTGTCTTCTTGGTCACCTTGATTTTGGAATTGTGTTTGCTTACTTGGAAGGCTAGATTGGCTTGTTCTTTGTAGTTGGAATTCAAAATTAAACATGTAAAGGTGTACTAAACTTGGTATCATAATAGAACATGTATTGTTTGATGTTTGAAGTCGATAAATGTGTACTGAATTAATGAAGAACTGTGGTTAGAAACTTGATACATGTTGGATATTCATTAGATGGTGTGGTTCCACTGGACAGAATTAGTGGTTCTGACTTTATAAATTGTATTAATCTAGGCAAAATTGGAAATTTTGGTTTTCAAAAAAACTGTAGTACGTCCTTTTAGCTTTTCAACGATATATCACATGAAATTTTTAAACTTCAGACGAAAGAGATATGGCGTTTACATGATAGCATCACTGGTGCTAGCATAGGCTGCAGCACTGTCCCTGACAGAAATTTATGTCCTATTTTCAACGATTAAACTATATTGATGTAGGCTGAATTAGACAAAGATGTCCGCATAACAGTTGTAGCTTATCTTCTTAGCATTCTCATGGTATAAAGTTTGTAATTTTTGGATATCTGAATTGAGAGATATGCGTTTTACAAGTTTGAGTGCACATCAGGGGTGCACGATCATTCACTAACCTTTCAATCATGGGAGTGCACGTTCGTGCATAAGCACGACCTTGTACTAATCCTTCAATCATATGAGTGCACGATTGTGCACAAGCATGATCATGCACTAGCCCTTCACATGATCATGCACAGTCTGTATTATTTTGGGTATAACTCATGAAATAATGAACTAAATTGAATGATTTTTGTTTCGTTTGAAACTCAAGACATAGAGGAACATTTGTTTAGAAGAACTTATTGTCTAAAAATGTCTGTTTCTAGGTCAAAATGGCCATACAAATTGCACCTAAAATCTGCATGAGAAAATATGGAAAAAGTGTAGGAAAAGGATTGTGGGAAGGGTTTTTACCATGAAGGTTGAATAAGATTTGGATTTGTAGTTAAAGTAATAACTTAAGGAAGGTGTTATTAGATAACAAAGTATCAAATTTTGGAACTTATAAGGAATTAAAGGAATGAAGTCTACTTATGAATGCTAATGTGATTTAAAGAGCAAGAGTAATGTGTTCGTTGTGAATGTTTGTGAATTGGGAACTTGTGTTATTACATATATGTGTAATTACTTAATGAATTCTTTAGTACATGATTACAAATGCTTATGTTCACAAGGCATGTTAAGTTTGATTAATTGTGAATAATTATATCCTATATGAGAGAAATGGAATAAGTCATATGATATGCACTGTATCTTTTGCATAAACTTTTGAAATCTGAAACGGTTTATTTTAAAACTACTGAGTCCTAGTTGTGGGTAACTAGGCATGCCTAGAAGGGTTAGCAGCTACTTCTGTAATTAGATACTAAGGTGTCTTTTATAACCAGACACTAAGGTGTCTTCTGTACCAGGCACTCTGGTGTCTTCTGGTTTTAGACACTTCCGTGTCTTTTGTTTCAGAGACTTAGGTCTCTTCTATTTCAAATACCAAACATGGTATCTTCTGTTCTGATCCTGTTACCTACTTCTGTAAAAAGGATTAGCTGGCTAATTTGTTTGTATTTTGTTACATGCTCAGTTCTGATGTAATCAAGCTCTGTTCTAAAATAACTAAGTTCTGTTCTGATATAATATACAGACAAGTTCTGTTCTGGTACTTTAAAGTTTAGTTATGAAATTTGAATATTATGTTCTGATACTTCTAAGTTTTGCTCTGAAACAAATATATCCTATTATGATGTGGCATATTCTGTTATGAGATACGTATTGATTGGATTGCACTTTTATATGCACAATTAAAGATTGTTTGAAATGTGATCTAATTTTGTATATATGAATGTTAAACGACTGTTAAAAAATAGTCCCCAAATGATATTTTGTTTAGTTATTCCCCACAAAGCTTTATACTTAGCACGGTAGTTTTGCCTCCGTGTAGGTTCTGATAAGAAGGTTTAAAGACTGGGACAAAGACAACCGTAATGGCCAAAGAAAGATGTGTTTTGTTTTAACAAGATGTTCATTCGAATTTGCTTTTGTGATGTAGTTAATGTCTTGTATTTTGATGTAAATGGTTTGTAATAACATTAATACAATTTGGTTTTAGATTTGAGGCTTGTATATATTAAGTACCATGCATATGTTATGTTCTGAATATGATCCAATCAATCATGAATGAAGTGTTGTTCCTTGAGTTTCTGAAAATGCGTTTGGTATGTTTTGGTTTATTTTGGTTCTGTTGTTTCTAGCATTTACGTATCCTTCCAGGGAGTATGTAGGTGTTACACTAAATGCGAGAGTAGTGCTCTGAAAAGGATATAGAATGGAGGAGCTACTGCTGAGATGAAGTATCATCCCTGTTTTTGAGTCCTTCACAAGATATCCCCATGGATGAAATTCAATAAAGCATTTGTTACAGCAGTGAACTTCGAACAAAAATTGGATTCTTATGTAAATAAGGGACATGTAAAGTATTATTGAGGTTGAAGGAGTGATTAAAAGGTAGCACTACATCACCAACAAATAAAATTGGCAATAATTCACCATTTCTAGTAGCAATAGATGTAGAGCAAGAATATGGGCAAAGGAAAATTACATACTTGGTGAATGTGTCATGTGTGAGGTAGCACTAGTGTCAAAATATCAAGTCGAATCAAAAGATTCTTCCATGTTTAAACCAGCAAACTAACTAGCAGTGCAGGAACATAAGTTGGACAGGTAGAAGCTATGTAACCATACTGAGTTGGACAAGTATAAGCCATATGACCATGCTGAGTTGGACAGGTAGAAGCCATGTGACCATACTAAACATAATTATAACGGTAACTAGCAAAAGAAGTAGGGCTAGCTGAAGCTTGAAAAAGAGGAGCAGGTCTGAGGAGCAGGTCTGAGGAGCCCTCTGCCATTTCGTTCTACTGAGAAGGGATAGAAAGTACTATACCTACAAGCTCCATGACCATGTGAGTAACCACCATGAGAGCACCCTCTTCAACCACCACACAGACCGCGAGAAGTAGAAGATTGAGGTAATAAGGTAGAACGAGAAGAGGATTATTGAGACGTCATAGCAGTAGAGACAAGAGCAGTTTGAGGAGCTGAAGCAACAGCAAAAACATAATCAATGTTGTCAAGTCGAGCCTCATGATCCAACAACATCATCTAAAGCTCAATAAACATTGGTGGTGGTTTCTGATTGGAGGCAACAGTGACCAATGACTCATATGATTGAGGGAGTCCTTAGAGATCATGACTAACTTTTTCACAATCAGAGAGAGGTTGTTGAATTGCAGCTAAGGAATTAACAAGTTCCTTAAATCTTTGACAATAGGCATCGATAGATAAAGAACCCTTTTTGAGTTTATTGAGTGCAAATTTCAATTGAAGTTCCCTAGCAGTAGATTTATCCAGAAAATGAGAAGACAAAGAATTCCATGCTTTATAGGCTATTTTAGAGTGATATAAAAGAGGTAGAACTTCCCTTTTAACAGTAACATTGATCTAACTAAAGATGAGGCGATCTACTTTGTACTACAAGGTATAGGCTGGGTTCACCGTGGTTGTTTTGCCATCGGAGGAGAGAATAGTTTCAGAGGGAGTCCGAGAAGATGGTGAAATATGATCAGATAGATCATATATGTCAAGGATGGGTTTGAAGAGGTAGGACCATCTGAGATAATTTGTCGTATCTAACTTTTCAGATGCAAAATATGAGATATTAATAGAAAACACTTGAGGAACAAAAGAGAAGGAAAAGGAAGAAGATGTAGAAGGGAGGGTAGCAGCCATTTGAAAGACAAAAACTAGAAGAAAGGGAGGCCTAAGATCGTAGATTGCTTTGATACCATGTAAATTGGTATTCCCACACTCATTCACGGTGGGATCTATTGATTTATATAAAGAAGTTTGTTATATGAGATGATATCAATTAGATACAGCAGATAGAGATTTTGTATCATATAGCAACTAACTTGATTTTATCCTTATCATTTTCCTTATCTTGGAATGTAAGTCCTTCACAATGTAGTCAGAGAGATTAAATTCAATGAGACAAGAATTATCGGTAACAAATTTAACAAAAAATAACAAATTAATGATAAGGAACAATTAAAATATTACAAAGGTGAAGAGGACAATGACAAGTGGAAAAGGTGTATGTATCAATTGAAGAAATATGAAAAGTATGTCCATTCACTTCATTATTGTCTTATGATGTAATTGATTCCATAAGTTGAGGATTAAGAGTTATGTGAGTAATAGTCCTACTTAGACAACTATTCTATAATGTTACTAGAATTAAGCTGAGAATTATATACATTAGGCTAAATATTTAGGGTAGAAAAGATATGGTGTGGCTATTGGGGTTAGGTAGGGTCAAAACAAATGATTACGAGATTATGAGTATATAAAGTTACAGTGGGTGGCAATACATCTCTATTTTGTAATAGGTTTGCATTGGGTGTTGGGCTTAAGCCTGAAAAAGTATAATGAGGGTGGTTATTAAAATGAGGTTGGGAAAAGTTGTTATAGGTTGATTGTTTATGACTTTGGGTTGAGGTAAAATGAGGTCCAGTAGTAGTAAAAGAGGTTAGATGTTGATATGGACGCCCACTACGTAGTGGCCCATTAAAAAGGAAAGCCCGATTGTTTGAGGTTCGTTTAATGGTTGAATTAGGGTTCTTCCAGCATCTAGTTGCACATTCACTCTTTTAGAGCCAGAATGTCCATTGATGGTGGAAGAAGAAGAAGAGGAGCCACCGATGTGTGAAGTAGTAAACGTCATCTCGGATGAGGGTGTTGAATGAAGTGATTAAAGCTGGTGCTCGTGAATCAAGAGTTTTATTTTATGTTTGTCATTGTGTTTGTTAAATGCAATGAAGAGGGGTCAAACTTAGGATTAGTTGTTTGAGTTGTTTGCCTAGATTAGTTATTGACTGGTTTCAATGTGTTAATGATGGTGAAGAAAGGCAATAGAGACAATGAATGCTTGAAGAAGACTTAAGTTATGTTATGCTTATAATGTCAAGTACTAAAAAGAGTTCAATGAATTACTAAAAAAGAAATCTTATTTCTAATAACAAGAATAGCTCACTAATGGGCAATTGTGTCCCAAAAATGAATAATTAAGAAGTTTGGTAATCTTTGACCATTAACTAATATTTGGTGAGAAATCTTAACCAAAAATTTGAATTTGCCACGCACTACCGACCATGGACAAGCACATGGAAAGATGAGACGTACTTTTATAAGTCCTAGGATATGAATTATAAAATGACATACTTTTATAATATAAATATGGTCTATAATGAATAGGAGCATCTTTGTTAATAGTGATACCTATAATGATTATGAGCTTGTTTCATACCATTTTGATGATTAAGGAGCCTATACTTATGATAAAGATGTTGCATACTCTTTTAGTATTTCCTCATATACTTACTTCTAAGATGATTTTGCATTGCATCAAGAACGAAAAAAAATGCCTAAAGTGTGTTAATTTTGAATTTGATTTGAAAGTGGAGAAAGTATAGGAATTAGTGGAGAAAGTATAAAACTAAGCCTATTTGTTACAATTAATTTCTTTTATTTCTAAATTAAATTAATGTTAATAAGCATGTTCTATATCTCAATCAAAAGCAATTTTGTTTTGCTTGATCTTGTCCTTATATACTTCCTTCCAAGATGAATTTGCATTGCCTCAGAAACGAAAAAGGGCATTCTCATTTATGTTTATAAATTTGAGACAAAGGCATTAATCATTATTGTTTACATCCCATCTCATTTTCTTAGTTGACAAATCAATAAACATATAGTGTTAAAGTTACCAAGTCTTTATTGATTGAGAAGCAATTATCAAATTGTTCAACAACCTTTGTTGTGCTTTAAATATGCTTTTATAGTACCATCAAGAAGATATTTTATATTTAGTTAGTAATAGTGTATAGGGTTTATTTACAAACAGAAGAAGACTATACTTAGGATGACTTAAATGACAATGACGGACTTTGCTCGAATATATTAGTGATGAAGAATCTAACGACAATGTACTTAATGATGATGATTTTTAAAATCTTGATCATGATGATTGAATGTAAAAACATTTTATGTATTGTTTGAAATGTTATGTTCATAATTGTCTTATGTTGTTGATGTTTTACTTATGTAATTAACGATGACTAGACGCATATTTTTAATGTTTGACTTATGTTTTTGCGAAATGTTATGCCGAATATTTAGTATTTGAATACTGATCTCCTGATATTCATGTGAAAAATTGAAGTTTGAGTTAAGATTATAACAATTGTTCATATTTCGTTTTACACAGGTTCATTATAATGGCACCTAGTAGAAACAAAGGAAAGAGGGTAGTAACGACCGAAGAAGTTCCTCCCACAGAACAACCAATAATTGATTCATCAAATGAAGAAAGTCAGCAACAACCTTTACTAACATCTTCTGTTAGTCATAAGGGATCTTCAAGCCTATTATTGTTAACCAAACATATTTACATTAATGTTGAAATTACTCATTACATGTTTACTGTGTTTTTCTTCTTATAAATTTTTTGTTTTCAGGTTCCAATACTGGCATTAGAAAATGATAGAGGTAAGACAAAAGGAGTTGAGTTGCAACGGATGAATGTTGCAATGAACACCAAGTTATCTGTGACCATCGACCCCACGCAACGTCGCCTGCTGGATAAGATCCAATCTGCAACATTGGCCAGTGAGTTGGGTGTCATTGTGAGGAATACCTTGCCTTCAGCAAGTCAGGTAGTTGAAGGAAGACAACTTGCTCCAAAATGCTTTGGACAAAGTTTCGGTAATATTTCAATTCATTTAATTATATGTATTGCAATTTTATTTAACAAAATTAATAACTTAACTTATACGCCTTCTTCACAAATGAAGCCCAATATCATTGATATCGACACTCCTGAGGTTTCAAGCAGTGTTAGTTCACTGTTGAAACAAAGACTAAAGGATCATCGATATAGACTTCATAAATATTACCAGTCTTTCCCTTTCGATGAAGAGGCAAGGAGACATGTTCTGAATTGGGTGACTTCAGAAAATTGGAGTCAAATGTGTAATTATTGGGTCTCAGCGAAGGTTCAGGTTTGTTTTTTTTCCTCTTCATATTTTCCTACCATTAATTTTGTTTATACATTTCATGACTACTTCTCTTAATTTAGGAAAAGTGTGAGAAAGCCAAGGAGAACAGAGCAAAAATGAAGACTCCTCATAACACCAACTCCAGATCATTTGTTGTTGTCCGACAAGAATTTTTAAGTGTAACGTTTTCAATTTATTATTCTATTTCTCAATACACTAAATTCTAATTGGTTATATTTTTAAATTCATATAAAAGAGCCAAACACAACTCCAAGGATAAGAGTGTGATAGGATCATACTGTACAAGCACACACACTATAAGAAAGGTCAAGGATGGATGTCTGAAGAGACACAAAGTAATTATGTAAGTATAAACAAATTAATATTACAATTTATTTTTCTATGTAATAGTAAGTAATAATTTTTTAGTTAACTCGATTTTGTACTTT
>JAOQMS010000009.1:24635993-24647958 GCA_027563885.1 Erythroxylum longipes | reverse complement strand
AACATAATATTTAAATTTAAAATAAAATTTTGTCACTAATTAATATTAGCTACCAAAACAAAATCGTCACCAAAAGTAATTACCTACGTTTACAAAAACGTCTCTAAAAACATTTACCTACAACAAAAAATTAGTAGCTAAAACTATTCTGCTACAAAAACAGAATCGTCACAAAAAACTATTAGCTACCAAAAAGAAATCATCACAAAAGGTTGTTAGCTACGTTTGTAGGAACGTCTCTAAAAATATTTACCTACAACAAATAGTTAGTCGCTAAAACTGTTCTGCTACAAAAAGGAAATCGTCACTAAAACTAATTACCTACAACTACAGTTTAGTCAGAATAACTTTTATCTGCGAAACAAAAACGTCGCAATTGTTCTATGTTCTCGTCGGTTATATTTTTTACCCACTAATTTGTTTTGTCGAAAAAAAAATTTGCGACAATTTTATAAAAACGTCACGAATGTTGTTTTGTTACTGGAATTCAGCGATTATTGGGGCGACAACTATTTTTCGTCGCAAATTCCGCAAATTAGAATTTGCGACGATTTTGAAGTGTTTAGTGACGTTTAGTTTCGTCGCAAATAACCTTACCTGTTGTAGTGATACTTACTCATTCTTTATAAATCAATTACTTTATTTATGTTCTCATTTATGTGGATGATATAATTATGAAAAGGAACATTCCAATTTTGCCACCTAACCTTCATGCTCTCTTCATATAATTTTTCGTCAAGGACCTAAGCAGTTTATCTTATTATTTGGATGTTGAAGTATTGCGAGTCATCGATGGATTGATCCTTTCGGAACCAAAATACATTCATGAAATTTTACAAGGGCATATAACATGCACGACGGTAAGGGTGCTTTGACACTGATGATTGTTACCGTTGAGTTTACAACTCTATGATGGCTCCCTCCCTATGATTCTACTACATGTCATCGAGTAATTAGCAAGCTCTAGTATTTGTCCTTTACTCATTCTGAATCAGTACTACATTTAATATGTTGTCACAATTTATACAAAGCCAATTGCCTTTATTGGCAAGTAATGAAGCAAATCTTACACCAGCTCCCGCTCCCATATCGTGACGAGTGGCGTATAGAAGGCCCAGGAACGAATTCACCGTCATATGACTGATTGACAATTATAGCAGTTCTAACCAAGGAGTCAGGGGTGGTTTATTTTGGTTTTGGCGCTTTTCATATAATCGGATTGTATGGTCCGGAAGTACGGGTGTTCAATTCTTATGGACTCACCGGGAAAGTACAAGCTTTAAACACCCGAACTTTGACCTCTAGTCCCAAAATTACAAAATAGTCATCCATTGTCCTCCACATGTATTCAAATGCAGATTGGACAAGGGACCAAAATGATAATACTTTCACATATGGTGTTCGTTCATCTGCTAAGTTAGGGGTATGGACACAACCGCTAACTTGTTGAAAATAATTAATTTCAATAGTATTCTTAAAGCTTATCTTTTGTAGTTATTCTTATGTTTTAATGAGTAATTGTTCAGATCTTTTGTTATTCTTCTTATGTACTTGTCCTTTTTCTTTCAATTGTAAGCTACTTCTCAAATATCATCTCCTTTACAACAGATAAGGAAGTAACTAATTAACCAACTAAACTTCCAATATCTTCACCGTTTTAAGTCATTAATTCCTCCACCCCCCTTTTCTTCAATCCCTTTTTACCATCAGCATTACAGTCTCTACAGAAAAACCAAACTCAACGATGCCCACAAGTGATTAAATGCGTTAAAGTGAGAGAGCCAAGAAAAGAGAAATCACCTGTGCCGTTTAGCATGTTCCAAGTTGTGTTACTGATTTTTATTCACGCATTTGTGTAGATCTACGTAAACATGCCGATGAAAATCAATAAAACAAAATTGAAACAGGTTAATGGGATCTGTTCCCACCCCACTGATCTTAACAGGTTGACCCTCGCGAGCAGCAGCACCAAGGGCAGAGTCCGGCAAGTAGTGTATAAGACGAAAAGGCAGCAGCTTTGGCCTCAATTTGTAACTATTCCAAGCATTAAAAGAGATGACAAAACAAGCAACGAAGAAAACTTTGTGGACCACAACGTGTATATAAGGTTGAAACAGAGACCAATGAAGAAGAGAATCATTAGAATGTAGACAGATGTGATCGGTTTTTTCTTCCAATACATCATCACTCGACAGGTCGTTCTCGTTCATTACTCTACTGTATCTCTCCACTCTGTGTGTGTGTTCGTTACAGTGAAGTGCGACTTCGTGAAAAAAAGAAAAGAGTTACTATAGAATCAGAAAAGGAAAAAGCTACATTGCGTGAGGATGTTCTGAGACATGACACCTTGTTTTAGACATTATGATTGGAGAAATTTGCGAGTTATTTCCTATGAATCTACTGAATGAATACCTTATAATTTCCGTCAATGTTATGACTAATCATTAGATTTCCAAAAGGCTAGAACTTTGATTCGTGGATGGCTTTGATCAAAGTGTAACTCATGAACCAAACATCTCCGGAAAAAAGTACAACACAAACATTTCAAAAGACGCTAAACTGAATATGGGACGGCATGATCCATCTCCTCCTAAGCTCTACCTGTACACAAGTAAATGTTTAACACTCGGAAGTTCAAGCTTCCCACTCCCATGGCTGCCATTTTTGTTCTTTCCCTTGTCTACTATTACCAAACTGTTCATCCTTCTTCTCAAAGTGGTAGAGATTGCAAATTGCAAACCGATGCGAAGAAGTGAAACCAACACTTCCATAGTTAGCAGGTGCAGCAGGAGAACAGATTATTGAGTTTCTCTTTTAAGTGCAGAGCACTGTAGTATTCTTTTCTCTCCTTTCTACGCGTTTGATTGGGTTCGTTCCTTTGTTGTATGCAATTAAGTTATTCTCAAAGCTAAGCCCAGAAGTCCCACCACTGGTAACTAGTTCCTGATTGATTGAACAGTTCATCAGAATCGAGACCCTCCCAATCTTCTTTTGATGTCAACGATTCGGCAGGCTCCACGATGTTCATCAAGTTGGTTTCTTCCTCAATTCCAAAGTATTCAGCCTTTATACTACTGTCTTCATCGGATAGAAGTCCTAGTCCATGTTCTGATCTGTCAAGTGATGACAAGCTTGGCTTCACTTCTGTTTCACATTTGGTGCTGTCTCCATTGTCTGATTCACCTTCGCTGCTGTTCACTCCTGTATTCTGCTTATAACATTGGCCTTCCTCTCCTGGCTTTTTCAACGAAGCATTTAACTTCTGCAACTATATATAGGTTTCAAGAAAGCTTCAGTTAGCTTACGAATGGGAACTACTTAGTGTTCCTGTGCATATATATATCCTAAACTAATAATACAAGATGAAATGAGAAGTGGGATAAGTTTAGATACCTGAATAACCAAAGCTTGCTTCTCCTTCTTCAAGGCCTCAAATTTTGAAGCTAAGTTATTGTAGTTGGATCTAAGTATGCTGTAATCTCGTTCAAGCTGTTTCGACTTCCATCGAGCTCTCTTATTCTGAAACCATATAGCAACCTGTCGTGGTTGCAACCCAAGTTCTTTTGCCAGCTCCAGCTTTTTCCGAGGCTCGAGCCTTGATTCTGATTCGAATATGGTCTCCAATGATTTAATCTGCTCATCAGTGAACCTCCTTTTGTTCTTGATCTTCTTCTTCCTGGTGGTTATGACTGAGTTCATCCAGCTTCCTGAAGAATATTCTCCTTCATCTAACATCTTGTTGGGACTTGCAAGACGCCTAATCAACACAACAGGCGAAATGTAATGTTAGGCTTTTTGCTTCAATATGTTTAGCTATTGATTTGAACACCGCATTTCCGAGTCAAGCTAGAATAGCCTAAAAGCTCTTGCTTTGTATATATATATATATATATAGAATATGTCTGCAACCTATATGATCTGTTTCATTTCCTTGTGTGACAAATGTCCATCGCTTTGTATGTTGTACCCGTTAACTTCTCATTCCTTTGATACTATGTCATGGATAAGCTTAAGCTCCAGTCGAATAGTCCTTAGCCAATTCAAGCCGGCTTGGCTTTGCCACTCCTGCCATAATTGCCATTATTATAATCCTAATTAAATTAATCCATGATTAAATTCTATAGCTTTCTTTACAATTTAATATTGAAACGTCCACAAGCCATCGACCCCGTCATCATCAACTTCTTCCTGTTCTTGTCCTGTCCTGAACCATTTAGTGTCGGTTGCATGATTCACGTTGTACCACTAGTTTTTTTTTTAATTATTGTTTTCTTCTCTAAGTAGCTTCTTCGCCAATTTTGATTAGGTAATAACATGATATCTTAAATCTCAATACCCAAGATAGTTTAGTCCGAGGGGTTTTCCTTCCACGTTCGTTGGAATGTATATGTAATCCTAGCCGTTATTATTTGAATATGTATTAAATAAATTTATAAATGATTATATATATTTAATAATTTATTTGAAGGACTCTTTTGAGTTCAACTTGCGCATAAGTATAAACAAAGGCGTTGGACAAGATAGCAATGTGGCTACGTAAGGACCACCGGAACTGTCCTTGGATTCCAAAGGTTCGAGCCACATGCAAGTCGACTCGAGCCCTTTAGAACCAAGACAGACGCGAGTGGAGTCACTGTCAGGAAGTAAAGTCTCAACGTGCCCGACTTTGGTTCTCTACCAAATATCATAATTAAACAAACCGAATTATTCGGCATTATAAAAAACATGGAAAGCAATCGAATTTTTTTTATTTTTTAGGAATGATATTGGGAGCCAATGAGATGAGTTCCTTAGTAAGGAATAGGTGTCAGGTGTCAGGCATTGACCAATGGGGACGCAACACTTGCGTGTCCATGTAAAATCTTGGCTGTTTTCTAATTTTCGGCGCTTTAGGTGGAACATGAAGACGTGTCCAAGACTTTACGGTTCAACGTAGAAAAAGGTTTGAGAGTTATAAGAGAGTAACGTACACGTGCCTAGAGTAACGTACACGTGCCTATTGTTTGCCATTGCATCGTAGCTCGTTGAGACTTGAGAGTCGTCTTGTGGGGACAAGTTCTTTTTGAATTAGGAGGGCCTTTGTCGTTTCGTGCTTTTTGGTAAACTCCATCGAATGGCCACGTGGTATGGTAGCTTGCTTCGTCTTGTAATGGTCGACTTGCAAGCAAATCCCATCACGGCTAAGGACGGCTTCTTTCGCTTTGGCCTTTATCTTAGTTTTTAACAATTTTTTTAAGAAATACCCTTTTGAATATGGATTACATAAACTTTTAAATTATTTATTTTCTTATTTCAAATAATTAAGTAATTAACTTCAATTTCAAATATGATTAATTAGTTAATAATACATGTAAAGCAATGAAAATCATGTTATTTTTATCATGAATTACGCACAAAAAATTAAAATTCTCTTATAAATTATAATATTTTTAAGAATGATAATTTAGTGTCTTTTTTGGGTTTAAACCTAAAATGAATCGTCTTAATAAAATACACTAATTTGTAAATTATTAAACAAAAGATATTATTTTATTAATTAAATTTAATATCATTTTGTTTGAATCGGTTCAAATTCATCGAATTATATTAAAATTTTCACTCACTGTAGTTATTTTCAATTAATTAAATTTTATATTATGTTCTTTGAGTTTAATTAAAATTCAACTAACTATTATTAATTTAATTAATAATTTTAAATTATATTAGATCAAAAACGGGTAATTATTTCTAAAAAATAAATTTTAATTACAAAAATTGCTCAAAGAACATAATATAAATTTTAATTAATTGAAAATTAATTATCACGATCAGTGATGAAATTGGAGATACAAACCTTTAAAAATATATTCTTAGGAGATATTTATGTTGACCTAACTCGATGAAATTAAGGGACAGTGATAATAGATAAGCTTCCGTACCTGTTGGTGGCCTAGTTTGGTGATGGAAGTAAATTAAAGAAAAGGGCAGACAATAAGAGATGAAGACAGTGAGATAAGTGACAAAGACCTCACTTTTATTTGTATTCGGCGGCTGTTATCATTAGCATTAGTTCCGTCTGGGCAATCTCAAGATTATTATCATATTATCGAATGCTGGTCTAACTAAGCTTTCAGATTTCAACTCATGTCGGAGGACCAGTACATTGGTAAGTAGAAGGTTTATGCCACGTTAGGCCTAGAAATGACCAACACCACCGGTATACGTAGACAGTGCAGCTCTTTAAAGACTCTGCAGATTCGTCGCAATACCAAGTTTACCACATCTATATCTATATATAGTCCATTTGGTTATACCCATATTCGTGGGAGCAAGAGAGTGTATAAAGAAGGGGGGTTGAAGTCATCCTCGTAGCTTTCTTTCTATTTATCCATAATAAACTATAATGTAAAGTGAATTTGTATCATTAATTAAAAAATGTTAGAGAGTTTCAAGAATTCGAACTTAAAATCTTGAATACTAAAGAGATCTTTAAGAAGCCTCTAACCAATTGAGTGCTCGATGGGTCAGGATTACGTGAACAACTTCCTTCTAAAGATAAAAGGACTAAACGAGCCTATGATGAAAATGATAACTATAACAAGTCAAGACGATTCCTGGAATTTATGGACGATTGATGAGTGTGTCCAACCTCCAATGGCTATAAATTGTTTTCGTGTGCTAGACCTACATGCAAATTTTGACGCGGCATTTGATTATTGGACCGGACAAGTAGGTTTCACAATAGGCAGGTATAAGTCTGGGCTTACATAAGCTTGAGCAGAGATGGGCCTCAGTATGAAAATATTTCAGGTCGGGTGAAAGGTCCACGATAGAAGCGAGAGTTCAAAGGGCTTGCTTTGCTGGCTAAGGCCTAGATGTCTCTTGATACATCAACATTAAAACGGTCAGAACTCGAAAGTCTCCTGATACGTGCCGTTTTTTACCTATAAGGCAAGATAGTCCCAGCTATAGAGCTTACGCATGCTACTACACAGTAGGGAAAAGCGTGCCTATTGACCTATACATGCAAAGCAAGAGGTAATTAGAAAGGAATAATCGAACAAAGACTGCAGGTTATACTGTACTTGAATCTACCTTTTCTTTTCACTAATTAGAATGCTTGCTCTACAACCTATAGTGAACGAGTTTTAGGTGCGAAAAAAGGCTTCTCCTCTAGTACAATGGTCATATTAAATTCAAACCAAACTCGGAGAAACGTGCACATTGACTGTATGAGATAAAACTATAATTTCAAAGCTATTGCAACTTTAAAAGATTTTGTAAGCTTGTCTTTGCTTTGCACACATATGAGTATCTCGATGTCGACACCATATTGACTTGAGCATCAAAAAACCAGGCCAAAAAAAAAAAAAATCCACAAGAAAGTGTTGCTTTTCTTTTTGTTTTCAACTACTCCACCATTGGAGCCACCACTGAGACTGAGTGAGAGAAGGGAGGGGACACAAACGTAGAGGAGAGAAAAGTAGGGTTGGCACGTGACCATGCAACTTAAGGACAATGAACATATATACCCAGGTGGGAAAAATGCTGTCCTCAGAGACATCCTGACTGCTGCTAAAACTATATTTTAAAAAAAAATAGAGCAAGGGGTGTGGTGTGAGCTGTAGTCCTTTGCAGATCATTGAAAAGTTTTTGTTGGGTTGTGTTTAATAATAACAAACGTAAAAAAAGAGTGGACATCCTGGGTAACAGATGCAGGATTTGACATTTACGTGTTGTTTCTTTCTATCCTACTTTTTCTATTTCCCTCTCTCGTACTCACTCGCTCACCCCGTTTATTGCTTTAGAACTACACAATTTTCAAGACTCTAAAGCGTTGAAATCTGGAGCCAGTATCGTCCTCTCCGTTTGTCACTCTGATATACAGTAGACACAGAGGGAGAGAGAATAGTGGAGCCATAGATTGGTGCTAAAGTTGATAGAAGCATGGCAGCACGTTATACGGGCACCATCACCAACCTCACAAAACATACATGAAAACAAAAACATAACATAACCCTTGTCTCTATTTCACAGGAATCAGCCTCCACTGACCACTCCTCTTCTCTACCCTATTTCCATTAATCCCTCCTCCAACTCATTTTCATCGCTTAGTCTATGTTCAAGTCATTTAACGTTATACTCTTCTCTGCTCTAATTCAATTTTGTTTCTAATCAATCTGGAGCACTTTTATCTTAAAAATCATACAATTCCCTGTAGCGAAATTAGAGCAATCATTTTCTAGGAGTAATATTATGGTATAAGTGAATATTATGAATTTTGTGTACACTATTATGAAATTACAAAGATTAATTGAATGATTAAGTACCAAGTCCTCTTCAATTCAGTATTTGATGATAATGATATCTTGACCTAACAAAAGGCGTTACTTTGTTGCAGTTCTACATAGTACACACCTTTCTCCTACATGCATGATCTCTAATAAAGTCTTCCTTTTTTTTTTTCTTTCTCTGGCTTTTTTCCGACTTCAATTTCACAAGTTGAAAAACGAAGATGAAAATTGCTTGGGCCACAAAAGTACGCATGATACTGTGCTTTCTTTCATTAAAAATCAAGCAAAAACTAAAAACAACCCAATTCATTTTCCTGCCATCTTAACTTCATTTGGGTATCAAATGAGTGAAAGAAAAAAAGAGACATGTAACAAGACAAAGACCCAGAAAATAAAATTGGACCCATGAGATAGATATGTGAGTGTGTGTGTGTGTTTATTGGAAGATGATCGTGCCATGTCCCTATCTGGACAACAAGAAATTTGTGGGAAGCTTTTAATAAGCAAAACAAACTCCATTGAATGCCACAGAACCTGCTTCTTTCTTCCGACGTTATGTATGTTTGGCCTAAGTGATTCAAAGCACCATTTTTATCCTTATTTTCTTCTTTTTTTTTCTTCCCAGCAATGTCAATAAATGCTAATGTTTCTTCATTGTAATAAGAACCTCTGATTTGAAACCATTATCAATTCTCTACATAGTGTAAAAGGCTCATTTCATATTTTATCGAGCAATTAAAGCTTCCAAACGTCCACGTTTTTCCCTGCAAACCAATGTCAATTTCAAGACATGACCATTTGTATTTATGAAGCATGAATCCTTAGCATTTAAAGCATTGCATGAAAACAATACGGTCATTCATGATGTCCCAACAGAAACCCTGAACTCATCTGCAATTCCAAACACGAAATAATAAATATTAACAAAATTAGAGAAGAAGAAACAAATTTAACAACAAAACAAATAAACCAAAATCCTCAAATGGGTAAACATCGACCAACATTCTCTTTTCTTAAGAAAAAAAGAAGCATAAAAGTAACGTAGCACAATGAAAAAAAGTACAAAATTTTCTTATAATTTCATTTATTTTAGATTAATTATCAAAAATGGTCATCTTGACCTAGTGAAAAGGGAATGGTGGGGAGGGTGAAAACGCAAAGTGAAAAAAGCAAAGCGTGGACCCTGACCATGTCTGTCGGTCATCGCCTCGAATTCCTCGCCTCTGCCTAAAAGTGACACGGCAGACGAGGGTCCATTCTTTCATTTATATATCTGTTTTTTTTTTAATTTATTGTGAATTTAATTCACTTCAAATGTTAGTTTTTATTAAAATTTTAATTGCAAAATTCCAAATTACAATTAATTCCAGAGCCAAAAGGATGATGCCTTATTAAATAGGCTAAAAAACTCAACCACTCCTCTGACTCAATTCTTGCCCTTCTTTACTCTTGATTCCCTTCAATAATTTCAATTATCATGATTTTTAAAAAAACCAAAAAACACAACAGCTTTCGAATCGTGGGACGGTCTCGGCATCCTACGGTCCATAACGGGTAGTGTTTGGTTCCTTCATAGACAGTGTTAATGTCTTAGCAGTAGTAGTTCATGTTTGATGACACCATCATCGGTCATCACACCTGAACTCTCCTCCTCCGAATCCAATCCAAGCCTAAAGCATTGGTGTTTCATTTCACACAGACCAATCTTGTACGAGGTGGTGATGATCAGAAATCATCTGAGGCTCATCCAACGGTGGATAGAGCTTCAGGCATATGGTGTAGTTGAGTACATATACACTTGGTCTAAGGTGCATGGGGTCGTGGTCATTTCTGGAACTGAGAAAACCAGATGGTAGGGTCAGGTCTGCACCTATCTTTTGTCTTTTTACTAACGTTCGGGGTTTGTTACTTTCTTTCCACTCTTTATTTACTCCTCTTATAACCCCCCATAGACCATTATCATTCTCTTCATCATCTCATTCATGATGTGATCCCACACCTCTCAGTCTCTCTGTGTGTGAGTGTGTGTCTTTCTCTGCCATCCCCCTTGAAGACAGGCGGGACTCTTGGGGGATAAAGAGATAAGATCCCAAGTTAGGGAAGCACAATTTCCCCCCCACTTTCCACTCTCTCTTTCTGTTTCTATCTCTCTTTTGAAGAATTGAAGACGATAGATGTGCAAAGGGAGCTTCTTTTTTGAGGGGAATGTTGTCTGGCTCGAGGACACTCGTAAAGATCGAGACTTTCGATTTCGAAATTGTGATGGTACAGATCTAATATGAGTGATATAATTTAAGACACCGATCACTGCTCGGTGTCGTCGGACCAGGCTTCATTCCCCCCAATTACTGCTTCCAAAGAGACTTAATCCGAAGACAATCACCCATGCCGCATGGGGTACATGTAAAGGTTTGGTTTTTCTGACTTGTATCAGTTTGATTTAGTAATCTTAGTCGTTTCGGGAAAAGGATCGCAACACTTTCGGATTAAGGGGTTTTCATAATTTGGTTAACTGAGGTTGTTAGTTGTGCGCAGATTGGTGCAATGATGAAGGGTTTGACCAACTGGAAGAAAAAAGTTTCATCATTACGACCTTTTCGTTTTCTTTTTCTGATCATGTGATGATGGTATTTTTTTGGTGTCAGTTATGGTCCAAAGCCTCTCTTGTAGTTTATGATTGGGAAGATTTCTCTCATGATGGCTTCCGGAATCTCATCTGTCTGTTTCTGTTTTCTTTTTCAGATCTGGCTTTAAACTGCGGTAAACATGTACATGTATGTTTCTTCTTCTTCTTCTTCACAAACTCTAGGGTTTTCTTCTGCATTCTAAAACTGCTTCTCTCTGATATCAAAACCAATCTTTTGGAAAGGGTATAGCTCTGTAAAGATGTACAATCAAGAAAGTGATGCCTTTCTGTCATTATTTGTAAAGTCTTGCAGTTCTGTTGCCATGAAAATAGAGAACTAGATGATCCCACTTAGGCCGTACCATTACCAAGACACCTTTTTCGTAAATGTCAAATAGAAAATTGAATTACTTACCGTGTTTGGTCGTTGGCGTCCGTTGAAGTAACCTGAATGTACTTATGAAATCTCTTTTTCGCACCTGTTCTACTTCTTAAACCCAACATTACCCTTTTAACTTAATATTATCACTTCCTTTCCATCGGACAGACAATCAAACTGCATTGAGAGCGTTGGATGTGTAAGCGTGAGGTCATATTTCGTGCTTCTGCTAACTTTTTTGTATTCTTAACTTTCGTTTTAATCATATGAATCCTATCTTATCTTCACCATTTTAAGTTTTATTGAAATGCTATGAAACTTGAGCACAGAACAGCAAAGTTGCGGCAGATCTAAAGTGTTAAAAGAACTGTCGGGGCAGTGTGTTATTGCCGTGGGATTATGTGATTCATCAAGAGAAATCCCAGAATCTAATTTTATGCAACTGATATGTTATGCTGTTGAGTGTTGCAAGAGCTGTGAGGAAGAGTATTGTTCAATAGATTGAGCTGATCTGTAAGTATGGAACATATTATTTGGTTTGCAGGGAATAAGTGAGTAGTAACTGGTTAATAAGAAAACATTAAAAAAAAAAGATTAGAACCTTGAGCCTTGATTATTGTGTTTATATCCTCTTTATTTCACTTTATTTGGTTTGCTTTAGTCATGCAAGTTGATGAAGGAAGGAAC
>JAOQMS010000009.1:24609693-24635893 GCA_027563885.1 Erythroxylum longipes | reverse complement strand
TGATTATTGTGTTTATATCCTCTTTATTTCACTTTATTTGGTTTGCTTTAGTCATGCAAGTTGATGAAGGAAGGAACTATAAAGAAAACAGTTGATTTGAAAGACGGCTAAAGGAGTTACCTAGGCCTCTAGACTTAGGAAGCAATACTATACTGGTTCTATGTTCTTCATCACATTCTCTCCCTCTTTCACTCTTCTCTCTCACACACATACACAGACAACCCATCTGGTTCTTTCCAAGAAAAAGATAATGCGTATGGTTTGCAAGGGATACAAGCCTTCTCATGCATTTTACTTGTCATAGTTTGACATAACATTAGTTTTTTTGAGAATTGACATAACATTAGTTGCTTTTACCATTGGAAACCAAATTTCATGCAGAAACATGCTATGGAGTCTAGGAGGCAAATATTATCTTGTTACTTATATCGCTTCTGTACCTCGAGACTAATCAGTAATATTTTCTGGGTTTCTCCACAGACTGGTTTTTCTTTGCTGTCTCCCCAAAGAACTGCCTTTTGGGAAATTGAATCTTTTCCGACTTAGCAAACCTAAAGTAAACCTCTTTCTGCTCTACTTTCACCAATGATTTTTAGCTTTTGATACTGGTTTTCCACACATGCAATGGTGGTCTACTGGCCTTTGGCCCATGTTTTATCAATTTCCATCAAGGTTTTATGACCACAACTTTCTGTGAATGATTGGTGTGCCAACAACTTGACCATAAAACTTTGACTGTTGGGTAGAATTTGAGGAAGACCAGTGGCATTTAATTCCACAAATAGGTTCAGAGAACCTACACCTTGACGACTCATATGGGATCCTATGCAACCCATGTTCTGCTGTAACTTTGTGGAAGTTCACAAATTCGAAAGATGATTTGGTTTGAGCACAGTCTAAACATGTGTAAAAGGTGAAGACCTTTTTAGAACTTGCAAGTCAATGTTAATGTTAATTACGTAGGTAGCCTCTAATCCCTATAACAATTCTTCACTACAACTGTAGACTATTTAAGATCTTTCTATATAGAGCAGCACTACTGTTGCTGTATATCCATTAATGCTGTAATGTAATTATGCCGCTCTTTTGTTTCATCCTGATAAACATAATGAAATCTCAAGTGAAATTCACCGTTAGGATTTAGGAACAGCACTTGCTACTTCTACAAAGCTTTCGATTATATTATTAGAATCCATCAGAAGTTGTAAGTACTAACGAACACTTATGGAAGTTAGACAACAGTTCAACTTCCATGTCTTTTCAAGAAATTTTGCCTTCCCTCTTAGGAAGCTAAGCAGTCTTTTAATTTTCTAACTCAAACAAAGAATCAATCTTATTTCGACTGGGCCTATTGAAGCCAGGAAATCATATGGTCAGTACGAACTCAAAAACTATGAAGTCTAAGCTAGCCCATGTAGCAAAAGGAAATGCACTTTGTCCAGTCTGAGAATGCTACTGACAGGAAAGTCCAGTCCAAAACTGTTCGCTTTCTGTGTATTTTCATTTTCAGATTGCCATAACTTGTACGTTAAACCTGCAAGTGCACTTTTATCAACTTGCAACTTTTAAACAAGTGATCATCACTGCAAGTCCGGAACCAATGAGGACCAATTTGACAATCATAATCATAACTTAAGTGCTCGAAAGAGAAATAGAAAACTAAAGGCCAATAATGGTTCCATGGATGACAAGCTAAGTAAGGTTCGTGGCAACCATGTATGTGTTCGTCGGTAATGAGTGGTCTAAACCCTTTACCGGCAACATGGAGCAACCCCACTATCATACTTATCTTAAACAAGAATTGACTTAGTTTACTTATAAAACATAAATTAGAAAGATGGTGAATATGAAGAAAAAAACAAAAGTCATGATATGAATTGTGGAAAGAATAAAACGTCAATAACATTGGAGCTATACCTTTTCGCTTTATTCATGAAAAGCTACTCTCACTGCCTCCACTTTCCATGGTCTTTCCATTCCCCACTTCCCTCTAACTTTGCATCTTTTTTCTCCACCACCATATTTCAATGTCTCCTCTTCTTTCCTTTTTTAATATATGTTTCTTTCTTCATCGAAAATTTACATATCGAATCATTTTTCATTTATTAATTATTGTTCAGAGGAAATGGGCATTTTGACTAAGCAATTAGCATTTCAAGTACAGGTGTACTTTGAGTACAAGCAACAACTTTTATTTGGTGCTTCTTATTTCCTACACTTGTACCTAAGTTTCGATTATAATAACATATTTATGCATATAATGTGTGCCAAGGATGGTATTTTATATTAAAGTGGTAAGATACGGGTGGGGAGATATTCCCCGTAGAGAAACACAAGCACGGCATTTAATTCTAACTAATTTAAGGGGTATTTGGTTAATAGATTTAGGAAGGTATCATCAGGTGAAGAATGAAAAATAAGTGATTGATTATAGGTTATTATTATAAGAATATTATTTTTATATCCAACTTTCAAAGATCATTCAGGCACTCCCCAATTGTTAGAAGAATGAAAATCATTTATAAGTAAGGCCCAAGTCTTATGAGCATGACAGCAACTGTCACATTTGTGAGAAGGGTGTCACGGTGTGACAAAATTTTTTATATATATATTTTTAAAAATTAAATATAATTATTTAATTATAATATAATTAATTAAAATAGTATTACAAATATAATTAATTAATTATATGTTTATCTTTTTCACATGATTTGGGATATTTTATGAATGTCTTAATTTAAACAAAATGAACAAGTCCATATCAAAAAGGTGTGGAGTGTGGACTGGATATGGGCAATCCAAATTCTAAATGAAAATGGATCCCAACAAATTTTGATAGCTCGTGATTCAAATCGGATATTTCCAAAATCAAAACATTATATCATAATGGGTTCCATTGGATAGGGACAGATTCGTCATTCTCGGCCGATTTTAATTCTACCCCCGGACAAGCATGCTGTGGAGAGATGCATATGCAGTGACCTGCATACTACCTACTCCGCATGATGCCTTAGCCTTGTGATTTCTGCATCCAACGGCCGGAATTCTCCAGAGACACAAGCATTAGGTAAGAGAGAGAATGTTGCTTGATGTCTACATGGACATGTTCGAGACCTGCTATTGGCTGTCTCCCTTAGATTAGTCGACACCTCATTATCAGCTATGCTGATGATTCACAGTCCCACTCGTATCCACTGTCGTTCTCTGGCACACGTGTCTTGGCCCCCCAAAAACCCTGTATTCACACATATGCCACTCTACAGACAGCATCGTTAATCTAGGGGCCCATCAAATCCAACGGCTACAAAATAAAGTTGCTTTTAGTTTTTAGAACTTAATTTCTCCTAATTGTCCTCTTCCGTGCTATAAATAATATCTTTATTTCACGGTTGGTATGTATGCGTTATTTGGTGGTGTTGTTCCCTGTCAATCATGACCAACGTCCCTAGGTCGCTTAGATACTCTTCTCTAGCGCTCTTCAAACAAGCCATTATTGCAGATCCTTGGCCGTTTTCTTTTGTTTTCTTGTGAGAAGTTTCTCGGGAAACAGTCAGGTTTTGTCTTTCTTTTTTTTGTCTAGTTAATATGGGAAGCGGCGATAAGAATCTGAGGAACTTTCACCTACACCTACCTCATCTTCATCATCATGGCAGCCATGGAAGCAATAAGAAACAAGTGAGAGATGTGCCAAAAGGGTGTCTTGCAATCAAAGTGGGACAAGGAGAAGAGCAACAGAGATTCGTAGTGCCTGTTATTTACTTTAATCACCCTCTGTTCATGCAGTTACTCAAGGAAGCTGAAGAGGAGTACGGGTTCGATCAGAAGGGCACAATCACTATCCCTTGCCATGTGGAGGTGTTTAGATACGTCCAAGGCATGATTGATCGAGAAAGATCTGTTCATCATCATCACCATCATGTTTTGTGTTTTAGGGTTTGAGGGTATGATAATTCTGCAGTCAAACAGGTCCCAAAGTTGGTTGCTTTTGATGGATTGATCTCCTGGGTTCGTGTAAATTCTGAAGTTAGTTTCTTCTTCTGTTTTTTTTTCCGACTTCTTTATGTTTCTTGGTGGAACTTTGTTGTTTGGCTGAGGAAGAAAGATGTGAAGTCGATGCTAAAGATTGTGCGATAATGACGACAAAGAAACTTGATGTTTCTGCAATTATATTGTTTTCTGCAATTTTCTTTCGGAGCTGAAGTACTGGAAAAGAAAAGACAAATATTTTTCTTTTTCTTTTTTTCCCTTTACCTTTTATTTTCTTTTCTTTTTCCTCCATTCTTGAAGATGAAAGGTCTAAGAGGAAAATATACTAATGGTGGTGATGGAATCATTAGAGCAACACTGAGAGGGAAAGAATAGACAAAAGACCAACCATAGTTGGTAGGGCCAATTTTCTTAAAACAAGTTAATTTCTTGTGTGTTTAGGTCAATGGATTCGTTTATGGAGTTTTGAAGTGAATTCGTCTTCACAAGCATACAACGTCTTCTCTAACTATCCGATATAAACTGATTAAAGCTAATAACTTACTGATAGAGTCGACCATGCAACCTGGTTTTCTTCAATAATATCGGGATTATCATTTGATTGGTGTATTAAGTGATCTTCTAGAGGATAAGAAAGAACATGGAAGAACTGTGGAGAGACGACTCTCACTAGTCACAGGTATCGAGAACTGGGAACTGTTAACTTTGAAACATATCAGTGAACTTCGCTACTTGGACCGCATTGAAGACATAGAAAATGGTAGGTCAAAGGAACAGGAAAAAGGTTTGGTGGTCTGATCTCCACGTACCAACCGTATAAGTTATCGATGAATGTGTATATTTTCGGTTGTAACAAGGTTTTTGTAGTCAGGCAGGTCTTTCTGACATGGAAACGAACAGGAAACTGAAACGAAAACCAGGAGGGGCCTCTTTTTCAGGTGGTAGTAAATGAGGTTCATCGGGATTAAGGAATTGCAATTCTCTTCTTCTCTCTGCGATTAAACATGGATTCTTTGGCAATACCTATGTTACTGTGAAAGGTCTGTGAGAGAGAGAGAGAGAGAAACTGTGTGGAGTCAGGACTCAGGAGTGTGTGTGGACCTTTGTGGTGGGACGTGACTGGTCGGAGTGCAGTTAATGCCAATTCTATCTTGTGAATCGTATTGAATAGCTTTTCTATTATTTTGCAAGATTAATTAGCTTTGACAAAGACTGGTTTGCAATTGCCCTTTCGTTAAACGACTTTTTGTAAAGTTTGGATTACATGTGACATTGATAGATTTAAACTTGATGTATAACTAGTTAACTACTGTTATAATCCTCTCAAGGGAATTTCTCACGAACTCATGAGTCCCGAGGAAAAAATGGTAAGCACGTTGTTTTGACTTTGTTAAGTTTCGATAATCCTCTCAAGAGAAATAAATAATATGTTTGATTAAATAAATTTTTACTCTATTTTATTAAATTTTATTCACATAATTATATAAATAAAATTAAGTAACATATGATTAAAACATAGTAACAGAATATTCCAACTCGACACATGGTTGAAACACCATAACAGGATACTCCAAGCCTTCTTCGACTAGAATGAAAGCAAAAAAAGCATTTGTAGTTTTTCTTGGTGTCCCTTGAATGGAAGCAAAAAAAGCATTTGTAGTTTTTCTTGGTGTCCCTTGTTCTTCCTTAGCCATGTGAATCGAAGAAAAAAAGCATTTGTAGTTGTTCTTCTCAACTTTTGTCATATCTTTTATTTAGGTTGAAATTGACATTATCCGTACAAACATTTGCCATTTTGTACTCTTATCAAAATCAGGACTCTTTACGGTTTGTGATAGATAAGTATAGAACGTTAGGGTCCTAAAAATCGCACATTTTATCGTTCAAGAAATTTATTTTTCAACTTTGGTGGATGTTAATGAGATAAGGATGACCTAAAGATTATATCTTTTTTTTTTAAATTGATATTTCAAAAGAGAATTAACAAGGCTTTACTACTACAATATTCAATATTTTAAAAACTAGACTGATTTGTTTAATACAGCTAAAGATTACATAAAATTTAAAAATGTTATATGATTAAAAAATATTATCCTTAATTATCGAAGAATTTGAAATTTAATTGAAAAAAGAAGTTGTTAAATAAAAATAAATATAGTTATTTTAGTTTATAAAAACTTATTAATTTACTAAAATTGACCGATTAATTAATAAATTGATCAATTTTAACAAAAAATTATTAAAATAAATCGAACTGAAAATTTAGACAGTTTAAGACTTTTACGGTTAAATTTTTACAAAAAAATCAAACATTATTAAATATTGAGAATATTTATTATGGGATTCCCTTCTTTTGGCTCCATAATTCAAGTTTGATAATCAAGGGTTTAAATTTTAAGATGAAATTTATGAATTTAATCTCAGTTTAAACTTTAAATTTTAATTTTTTAAATAAATAACTCTCAAATGATTCCAAAATCATCGAATTATGAGGGTTGCCTAAAACCGTAAGATCTTGCAGTCGAACTCATCCACAGATACTATGTGTGGTACTTGGGATCTAATGGGTCAAGTTCGCCCCCCGTCCCTCGAGGCATGAGCTGAGTCTGAAAAAGAATTTGACAAAGTCAGAATCTGTTATTGTACGCAAAGAGTAAAACACCCAACCGATAGAGGCTCGGTTTGGGGAAGCAATGATGATTGATAATCTTCTGAAATTAACCTGCTAAAATAATATGTACTTATTCTTAATAAGTACTTATGTGTTTAGGATTGTTGTTTTAGTAACTATTGAAACATGAAAATAGGTATTTGGTAAGTGTCGTTGCGGTTACGGTTGTAGTTGCGGAAAAGAGATAAAATGACTAAAAAACTCATTAATTTAATAAACTATTAATTGTTGTATAAATAATTTAAAAAATATATTATTAGTCAGATAAATTTAAATTTTAAAATAAGAAAATATTAAATTAAAATAAGAAAATATAAATAAAATAAATTAGTAAATAAAATATTTCATAAATTATAATAATTATAAGAAGATTATTGATGGAAAGTTGAATTTCTACCACAGAAGCACTTTCCTACCGCAACCGTCTTTTGACTTATTGATTTTTGCGGTAGCACCGCACTTTCCTCCAACCTCAGGTTGTTTACCCTCAAATTCAAACATGTGACTGCATTTGAAAACTGCAGTAGATAAGTACTTATTCCTACCGCACCGCAGATCTAAACGCAGTTTGATTCGGTTCAATATAAAACTTTTGAACTGTTTACTTTTTTAATTAATTAGTTAATTTTTGAAGTATAATTTTTTAATCATATTTTAAATTATTTAATTTTTAGCAAATTTTATAGTGATAAGTTGAACCTTTTCAACTTTAAATCTCTTATCTTATCGGTTTAATTTTTAGTCTCATTTTTAAAATATTAGTTTTAGGCATAACTGAAGTTGGTTTATTAGATTGAATTTGATTTTTTTTCATGATTTGGTACAAACTTTGTTTGAATAGCCCAAATGAAACTATTAAAAATGCAAAGACAAAATAATTAAGGCGATTATTCATAGAATATTTTGAGTTAAATTTCAATTATGTATAGAAATAAAAGTTAAATATAATTATCTCATTAATTAGGATACATAAATATATAATTCATAATATATCGTGTTACAAAATGAAATTTGGGATATATTTGATATTTTGTTCATTATTCAGAATGTTTGATATAATTTTTCCTAATTATTTTATAAGGATTCAAATCTTCTGTACCACTTAATCTGTTTCAATCTTATTTCTGTCCTAAAATAACGTCATGTTTTATGTGTAAATAAACTCAAAACAACATGGCTAGAACATGATAAGTGATACAGAAAATCTGATGTTATCTTATAAACCCTCATATTTATTTATCAATATGTATTCTTACATTGCCCACGTGGAAACTAACTTGGTCGGGTAATTGGTTCCTCCATCTGTAGAGTGTCAACATTAAAGCGTGGCGAAATCCTGGTTGAGGAGGGTAAGGAAAAGAAAAGCAATGAGAGATTGTGGAGTAACGAAATTGTATCCTTATGGACTTCCATAGACAAAGTTTTAGTTGAGCTACTCACTTACTTACTGACACTCCAAATTCTGAATCAATCTTTGGTTTCTAAACACAACCAACATTTAGAGAAAACGCTACAGTTTAGAGAAAACCCTTAGCATTTTAGAAATGGAGCACTTTGGTCTAAAATTGCTAACTCTGTCAATTTTTCGTTACGTCTTTGTTAAAATTGTCCACCTGTGCATGCCACATAAGATCAGCTACTATATGGCAATTAAAATGTTTCTAAATAATATTTTTATATCTTAAAATTAATTAACAAATTAATTTTTATTTACATTTAATTAAAAATATGAAAAAAGTTAATTTCTCCCAAAATCTTTAATTTAATATCATTTTCCTTTGGTACCCAATTTATAGAGTTATCCAATTCTTTGTTACCCTAGGTTCCTTATTGTTCTTTGTCTGTGCAATGGAAGTTGGTTGCTCTCTATTAAGTGCAAGAAGGTTGGTTGCTCTCTAGTCAGTGCAGTGGAGGTTGGTTCGCTTGTTTCTTGTTTTTTCTTTCTTGATAATTTAGGGTTTGGTAATTTTCTTGTTTTGTGTTAGTTTCTATTAATATAGCTAATTCATAGTAATATATATTATTGTTATAATATCTGGTTAAAACATTATACTTTGTCATATATACGTACACACATACATTTAAATACATTCATTACACATATAAATTTATTTTTATTTTTACGCCATAGGTGATATGTTTGAAGTATGGAGAAAATCTTTGTTTGATAGGATTTTGCATATTTTCTACAAGGAACAGTTTCCTATGCAAGGCTCTTTGAGGGATGATAAGTAGAATATTGCATTTCTAAGTTCAATTGACAATGAGTATCTCCATTAATCCTAAGTTTGTAGTCACCATGTTATTGTGAGTAACTGCAAGAAGATGATAGTCTTGAATGAAATTTTGTTGTGTATGTAATTTGGTTAGTGTTTATATTCATATGATAGACAAAACAGTCAACACTTCATTGCAAGCTTGCAACGTTCTCATTATCATCTTCAAATTTTGAATTTTTTTGGACATTATTTTAGGCATTGGTTCTCGTCGTAATATACCTACCTTGGTTATATTATTGCTTTTAAATGGTTAAGCTTGTTGTTGCTGCTTGGTTATGTTGTGTCATTTATTATAGTAATGGAGCACTTAGGATTAGATTCATCATTTTTCAGGTCTTCAACTAACAAGAGTTCTTCAACTTGCATTCAGTACTTATATGGATTCAACAGTTATTTAAGGACTTCAAGGAGTGAAAAAACCCTAATCATAAGTTTTATAGATGCCTAAAATATTCGACTATAGATGCCCAAAATATTTTTCCACTTTTGCCACACACTTGTAATTTCCCCTTCGGTAGAAGCCTAAGAGGTTGCTTCAGTTGTTTAGATTCATCTTTATCTTTTCGACTATTCTTCTTAGGCCTATCAGACATAACTCTTTCTAAAGGTGGGTGCATCTTTTTATAAGTGCTTGGTGGCTAGAATTTTTTCCTTCTAGTTGGTTGTAAGACATTCTTATAAACTTCTATGAATCTCCGTTTATGATAGTAATCATCCACATATGTCTCTAGTTGTTGTTTGGTGTGGAAAATGACAATAATTGTATGACTGTAAGGATATCCATTAAGTTCCCATACCCTATAACTATAAGTCTACTCCCTTCCGTATTAAACAACATGTGTGTCATCTCTATTAGTCACTTCATACTTCCTATCCCTATTCCAAATAACTCTCCATCCCATTGCATCCTTCTTATTCTTGTCCAATTTTTTCATCACCTCAGGTGCTATGTCCCTCTTTTCATCTCTTAGCTTGCTCCTTAAGGTCTGAGTGCCTTTTCATTAACATGGTTCTAATAGTCTCCAATATGTTAATGATAGGTCAATCTCTAGCCACTAAAATCTAAGAGTTGAATGTCTCACTCATATTGATGTCCACATTTGGACTTAATGCTTTGGAAAGCCCTACTTTATGTTTCCTTTGGATATTTAAACAAGTCCTGTAAACATCCTAATTCAAGTTGGTTTAATTTGATCAATTGTCATCAAATTCTCGAGGAAGGTTGCCTAGGCCCAGTTCCAAAATGCTTTCCTTAGATCCTTTCCCTTCCATTTCCCGACCCAGCTGTGATATATGTCTTGCACATATCCTATGCATAATAGAAGGCAATACATCATTCTTGGTGCATATAAGTCCTTAAAACTAATAATAACTAGTTAAAAGTATTCATAGACATATATGGATGTAACAAGTTACCTTTTGCATATCAGAAATCATAGTAATTCCTTCACCATCTCTAAGCTCATTAAATAAATTCTCTATAAACCATGTCCATATCTCAATATTCTCCACCTTAACTATTGCCCATACAATTAGATAGATGTCTTGGTTGTCATAAACTCTTATGCCACTTAGAAGTTATCCTTAGTACTTTGTTTTCAAAAAAATCCATCCATACTAATAATTGGTAGTACACACATATATTCTCTTGAATATCAATCTATCTTCTTCTCTTCTAAGTTGAAGTTCTACTGTAGAACTTGGATTTGTTTTTTTCAATTCACAAATATAACCATAAAGTTTCTCATATTCGTTATGCTACTCTTTTGTTTTTGATTTTCCTTTAAGTACCTTCCTCCTTGTGTACTTGCACATGCTGGTATTTACAGAAAAAATTAGTTTCTCTTTATATTCTTTAATCATTTTCTTAATTTTAATGCTTGGCTTGTTTAGGATATTATCCTCGAAGTATCTCATGATAAAGTTGGATGTAACTAGCCTTACCTTCTATGTTAGATTGCATGTGTGGTATGGATTGTAAGTTTTTAGCTTCAAACACTTATTTTTCTCTCAAATGAAGCATATAGCTCAAATGGATAGCCATCCATGCTACCATATCTTATTATTTTCGCTTCATTCCTCTTGAAGCTCAAGTTAGATCTTGTTACTACTAAATAATCAACAACTACTTCCTTGAAATGTTTGACATTATCAAAAACCATTCCTAACATTCATTCACTTCTAACCACTAAGAACATGTCTGTTACTTTCACTAGGTTGCCTCAAAGCAATGTTTGAATCTTCACCACTAAGATATTCATCATTGGCCAAGAAACTCTCAAGATTAAAAGAGTTGATATACATTATATCATGATTTGCTTCCATTAATGTTGAAATTCGAGTCACATTCATCTCTATCATGACCTCCTTCTTCAGTACCCAAATCCTAACCACCACCTAATTCCTCACCACCTAACTCTTCACCACCCAATTCCTCAACACCCAAATCAACTCCCATGGAACCACCCAATTCAACTCCATCTTGAGCACTCATATCAGAATCACCATTATCACCAATTCCAATATCATTACCTCCAACACCAGGATCACAACTCATATCCATTTTAGTATCACTCTCATTTCTTTGCCAATTACCATGCAACATTAACATAGACAAACATAGTTTTGGTTTATCTCCATGCTCCAGATAAATGTCAACCATACCATATACCCCTAATAACTTAATCAAATCAATTTCACTCTGATTGGATTCTAACCTCCTCAAACCTTTTTCCAACCCCTAATCAGGAATGAAATACCATACACTAATAGTATTTGTGTATTCTAAAACAACACTCATTTCACATACCGTTCTCAAACTAATATAGTCCAAGTTCACGTTGTCAAAAATTTCATGACGTTTACTACTAAATTCTAGCGTACCTTCTTGAATAAAATGTCCACCATAATATATCTTCATACTAGCTCTTCCATTTACTATAATCCTACGACGAAAAATAGGAAAATAGTTATAATTATGTACGTCTCATCAATGTAATTAGCTTAATCATAATTACATTAATCATATCCTCTTTAAGGCTGCTTTGAGATATGGAGTTTATGCTAATTGGAAATAAAGGAATAAGAAAATATTCAATAATATGTGTCAAGATAACCCAAATTTCTACAAAAATACTCTGACCTAGACAAGAGAGTTTATTTTGGCAAAAAAAGAATAGTTGAGATCTCATTAGGTATGATTAGTAAATGGGGACTAGAAATGGATGGATCTTCATATACAACAGGAGACTAATACATAAGCTTCATTAGATAAAACAAATTGAACCTTGTATATATGGTTTGATACTTAAAGACACGAAGGCAATTAAAAGAATTGTAAAACTTTCTTATGTATCAATTAAGATAATATAAAGAGTTGTTTTTTCTCTTTAAAAGCCATCAAAAGGTATATATATAATTTTTGCCATATTCTCAAGCTATGCCAATTAAGTTTATACATTTGGTGTCTTAACTTATCTTGGTTGTGCAGTTATTGGAAAAGCAAGCACAACATACAAAATCCAAAGCTGATGATGCATGTTCTTCCTTTTATCCAAGTTCTTATAAAGTATAATTAAGTCAATTTCTTTCTAAAAAGTATAATTAAGTCAGTTAATGTAAAGGCAATCTATTGTACTAACACTATGACTAATGTTCATATCATGTCATCCTAACATAAGGTCCTCATCATCACAAAACTTTCCACATATAAGACAACTTACCTTTAATAACCTAATCAAAAGCAAGAGGGACCATATGGAAGACCACTGCAATTCTACTGTCTTTAAGGGACCACCACAAATCTACTATCTCAGGCTATACATACAACAAATTCATCAAAATATATACAAATAATTATTTATTGATTTCCCATAAATACTATAGACTATATAGTTGTAAATGGAGGAATGAATCATTATACCAAGAATGGAGAACTTTTCCTCCAATAGAGTGACTAGAGAATGATGGAGAACTAACCACGAATGGTGTGACTGGAGAACAATGAAACCATACATGGAGCAACTGGAGAATGTCGGAGAACAATGGAAGCTCACACGGACCGATTAGAGAATGAAGGATAATGCCGGAGAATGATGAAACCTTTCCTCTTACGACTGGATAAAGACAAAGAACAACTAAAAAACGAGAGGTGACAATTGAAACATCTTATATTTTATTAAATGTAAATATAATCTTTTCACATTTTTAATTAAATGTAAATTCAAATATTTAATTAATTAAGTTTAAGATATAAAAATATTATTTAAATACAAGTTAGCTTAGTACAAGAGTTATCCGGAAGGGTCATCTTAAAATTTTTTTTGTCAAACATTGGGGGCACATTTACTGTATAAAGGAGTTTTTATTTGGAGAGCTGACGTGTTTTGGTCTAACATTGGCTTTTAAGCAAATAAATTCGCCATTCTTTAAATAAAGGGGAAAAAGTGACTGTCCCTTTCCATAGGCTTATATATTACTTTTCGGTTTCCAGTACACCAGAAAATTATTTGGAGAAAGTCGGAAGAAGAAATCCAAGTGTATATATATTTTTTAAAGAAAGGGTTGAATTCAAACAATGTAGATAGCATTAGTGCATTTCTGAAATCGTGACAATAAGACGAGAGTTTGTCCGGAAAGTGTAAAAGGAATAAAATTTGTGGCACATCTAAGCGAATCCACTCGATAAACATGAGGAAGTGTTCTATGGGTTGAATAGTTCCGCAACAATTTCTTTTGTCCACGCTTGCTACAAGTGTTCCATTCGTCCTTCCATTAGTCATAGTATTTGATTACTTTATATGGTGGTAATACTCGCTGTCCTAACGTGTACTATTAAGAAACGGCTTTGTTCCTTACCATCTTTAAAGTAAAATTTGTATTCTCAATGTCAAAAATTACAATTTCCTAATTGTACAACAACTAGACATTTCTAGTACGACGAAAAGCGAAATGAAGTCTTATCAGATATATTGATTTTGAGAAGTCTAATCTTATGTTTTGACTCCACCAACACAAAGTTTTTGTTAGTACGATTCAATACAGCAAAAGGTGATTCTGAGTGAAGTGCACTTTAACTCGATTAACGAGACACGTCTCAGTTTCCTGCTCGTGATTGCCAAATTGGTACTTGGTTGTGTCAAGTAACGCTCTGCCTACAAGTGAAGACCGAAATGGCGTACTCTTTTGTTTCCTCCGTGTAGATTACAGCTTTTACTTAAAAAGTCCATCTATTCCCAAGACACAAAAATAACAAACTTACCTGCAATTCCTTCCGGGGACGAAGCAAACAAGATAGAGACCAAATTGCTTCATTGAGACAGCATATTGTCCTCCACATTTCCTTCCCATTGACTAGTTAGGGGTTCGATAATAAACACAAAATTTTAAGGAAAAGAAAAGAAAGGAAAAAGTATAAGGAAATTGAAATTTTGCCTGCACAACCTCAAAATATACTTTTTAACTAAACGACATATCACTTATGCACATTTTTCTGTACCCCATCCCTAAAAAAGAAAGAAACCCCCACATCCTCCAAATGCCACAAATTTCTTTCCAAGGTAAAAAAATTAAGCAAAAAGGCACTATAATTCAATCTAGACAATTAATTAATGGTGTCTTGTATTTGAGCTACGCAAGGTCAGGCCATGCAAGAATTTTTTGTATCCAAGAAAACTAAGCTTTCCATCCGAATTTCTAATCCAGTCTTTGATGGCTGAATAAGCTGAAGGGCCAACGTTCAACTCCTGCAGAAATGAGAGACATGCAATGATGTTTGAACTTTAAACAGCAAACAAGTAAGAGGCAGAACTAGAGAAAATTAGTGCCTACCCTTGCCAACTCTTCGACCGAGATAACACGATTACCCTCGCATTCAAAATGTTCAAAACCAGTTGAGGCAATTTGCTCCCATCCCTCGAGAGCCTCTAATTGATAGGTACTGATTGCAGCCACACAAAATTCATCAAAGTACATCTTCCGGTAAGCAAGGGATTCCATCTGTAAAGGAGATAAACAAAACAGAATTAGAAAATCACATCTAAAACAAGGTGAAACACAAAGAATACACACGAAAACTAATAGCTCAGAATAAAATGATTCGTTTCACAATCATATGTTAAAAGAAAACTAGAAACAGAGAATAAAAGAAAATCTCAAAATGCACAAAAATTAAAATATTGCTTTCTGATTTTTAAATGGTCTGATTTTAGAAATCATTTGATGACGTACGAGATTAAGAATTTCTGGAACCCTTGACTCCCTCATTGCATCAGTTGCATTCCGCCCTAGTGCCTGCAATTCAAGGAAATTAAAATCATAAACAAAAACAATAAAAAAAGTAACATAGATTAACAGCTTGCAGAATATTGCTAATTACCATCCTGAAATTATCAAGTGTTATGCTCCCGTCTTTGCTTGGCTCCAGCAATGCAAATTGAGCTCTTAAATACACAAGCTCATCCTCAGTTAAAGCTTTTGAAAGAGCCTAACAGTGAAAGAAAGGAAAAAGGATAAGTGAGATACAATCTTTTTCACTTGTCTCTAATTAAATGATTGTGCACATATTAACAATCAATGGATAAAAGCATGTTCAATGATTTGCACATATAATAGCAACTATTAACTCAATTTCTTTTAATAGACCACAAGGTAAAACCAGATCAGTAAGGAAGAGCACTCCATTCTTTATTGTTCCCGTAATTTTTGCGATTAGTAATTTTCTTGTTAATAGTTGTTAAATAAGTCAAAGAAATCGTCTATGTAGCTTACCAGCTAACCAGTTACAATTTACGCTAGACTTCTTTTCAAAGACACTTTATATATCAAATCATCCCTTACTTCTAGAAATTGATCTATGGGATTGATCAAACTAGCATGCATCAAAAAGGCTATTAGAAATACAAATCATACCCAACATGATAGATCAGCATTTAACTTTATTGCAAGGCAATGAGATATTAAGATTCAGATTAGAAGAATATTGACTATGCTTATCCCAAAGGTAATAGAAACCTTAATGCAAAAAATCTACATTAGTTGTCACTAGTTTGGAAGAGAAAATGAAAACTCTTGATGTGTCACATTAGCAAATTATAAGAGCTATATAGGTATTAGCAACAGTTGGATGCCTATTGTTCACAGAAGGTGTAAATTAGTGCACCGAAATAATAACTAAAATCATATACATTTAAATTTGATATGCATAACATAACAACTTGAAAATCAAAGAAAAGGAGCATTCTGAAGAAATTGATAATAGAAGTCAGTATTATGGAAAGAGTACCTTCAGTGCTGCACGTTTGAAAGGTGTAGCATGTAAGTATGCCTTCACAAGCTTATAAATCAATATATCTAAAGGTATAGAATGACTATTATTCCGCAACCATGGGTGATCTGCCATCATATTATTCTAATTAGTTCGAAAGCTTGGGAAGCAAAAACATAAGTATGTAAATGACCTAACAACACAAATATCTGCATTGTCAGAAAATAGGGGCTCTTTAGGTCCAGCCCATGAAAGAATTTGAGTAAAATTTCACTGGATAGAAAACGGAAGACAGTAAAATAGAAAAGATGAAAGAGTTACTAGTTGGCATCAGGGTAGCACTGTTCCCGTACTACATGGACACAGTTTTTACTTACTAAGGGCTTGGACAGCAGTCATTCTTTTCCGGAAATCCTTATTCAGGAGTCTCTTCACAAAGTCTTTTGCTTCTGGAGTTACAGAAGGCCAAGGTAAATCATCAAAATTTGGATCAGATCTCAGCACTGCACGAAAAATTCCCGATTCAGTCCGTGCCCAGAAAGGTCGGCTTCCACATAATAGTATATAACTGATAACACCAATGCTCCAAATATCTGCCTCCAGGCTGTAAGATCTATGAAGGACCTCTGGTGCAACATAGTATGCACTTCCAACTATATCATTAAGTCTTTCATCTGCATGTGTTACACGTCAGAAAAAGTAAATGGTAAAAAACTACAAGATATAGAACAGGATTACAGTTCAAAGTTTGGAACTGTCGTAAAACTTTTTACCGTTACCTGGTCTGATAAAGTCAGAAAGACCAAAGTCGATAAGCTTCATGTCAGCATCTTCACTTCCAGAACTGAAAAGAAAATTCTGTCAAAGAAAAAGAAGATAAAATCATTAAAAAGTGACTGCAAAGGGCTAAGTATGGATGAGAAGAAAATAACAATCAGCTACTCAGGAATTTAAAATTAAATGCAGTATTTAGTGAAACAATCAACCATCAGGTTTTAGGAGGAAACCTCTGGCTTTAAGTCACGATGTACAACGCCTTGAAGATGACAAAACGAAACCACAGACAAAATCTGCACAACTATAGCTTTTGCATCTTCTTCTGTATATCGTCCACCTCTGCAGCAAAGAATAATCTTGTATTAGCATCATGTCATCCAAGAAACATTCATAGCCATGGAACAGATGTTTTCTAAATCTTGCATGTATTTCAATATATGTTGATGACGTTAACCATACAAGTGAAAGCTTAAGGGGATTTGAGAAATTCCATCCATTTTTACCTTGCTAGAATTCTGTCCAATAGCTCCCCACCTTCACACAACCTGAAAGAAATAGTGAAGGAAAATCAACTCAAACCAATATTGTCACAATTGTGAAACAATAATATTAAAGGTTGAAGTTTCCTGTCTGATAGGACCTTTCATGTGTTATTACAGATAAAAGGGCGAGAACAGCCAGCTTGTGATACAGTATATTCGAGGTGACGAGGAGAACACAATGAATATGAACATATCATCTAGTGCCTAGAAAGAGGGTTGATAAAGAAGGTAAGAAAAGACATACTCCATCACAATGTACACATTATTCGCATCCTCACACGCATCATAATATTTGACCAGATGCTTATGTCCTGATAATGCTTTCAGTATTTTCACCTCCCTACGAACATCTTCAATTGCTATTGCTGTTGTCATCTGCAAAATCGAAGAAGTAAGAACAATTATACAAAAGATTCCAACTCAATGGCTGGCATTTACAGATTACACATACAAATACTAAAGATAAATGGTAAGATCCACATTATAAGCTTCTTTAATAAATTGTGGCAGACATAGATTCATGTCTGAAATAAAAGGAAATAATATGTTTAGTGAGAGATCCAGGAACTACGTGTTTGGCACAGAACCAATGCATATAAGGCAAGATTATTAATAGAAAAATGACACTTCTTCTCCAATCATGTGTTTGTTCTATGTGAGGGTATGCTACATGTGATCCAGCTCCTTATAAGAGGAAACATAAAAACATAATAACAAATCATGAGAAGCCCTCTGGGTCTACACCCTGGCACAAGCTCAAAATGACTTGATTAGGCAACCACCTTATTCCTCCATGATTACCAAATTGTTTCTTCAGAGTTTACGATTCTTTTCATAACCGGCAGCATCACATTTCTTGCTGATATAGAAGTCGAAAAATCATTATGTTGCCTAAAAAGACCCTAAAATTTGGAAACACGATTGTATGATTTAGACCTGCCAAAATGTTCTGTTCTAATAAAAGAACCATATTAGTAATCATTTGACCCACTTTCATGCAGAATCATGAAAATCGGCATAACCTGCCTTCAGCTACACCTTGGGAAAGTTTCAATGTGGCTTCACTCATCTATCAATTTGAGATAAGAATGTCCAACTCATTAATTGTACAATTATTTGATACTGACTACTGTATATGCCTTCCCTAATATTAATGATCATAATTGCATCATTCTTCCTTTGCTGTCAAACTCCATCTATGCGTGAATGTACACGTTGCATGTAAACTGGGATACTTCAGATTCCTCTCAGATCTCCAGCATCTTTGTCGGATACCAACAAGCACAGAGTCGATGATCTCTATGCTTCTAAGAATATTTATGGACAATGTATTTCCTTAGAAGCAACATAAAAACTAAGGTTAGTACCATTTATTCCAGACGAGAAGGAAGCTCACTCGTGTGATTCATTGCATCACCAGCATCAACAGATAACATAGTTTCAACTTCCAATAACAGTTACTCTAAGACAACCAATTATCAGGTAAAAAAACCAACCCTATCAATTGATAAATTAACACACAAACATTTCCTCATTTTACCTTTCAACTAATTCCAACTCAATCCACCTAAACAAGAAGCTAATGAACTTGGAAGCAATATATACTTCACCAACAGCAAACTACTGAGTGCAGAGTGAAAAGCTTTTTCCATTAGAATCTAAACTAGGAAGACAAAAGTAAATATCAATTTGTAGCCCAAAAACTATCAAAACCACACAAACACACATAACAAAATGAGGTATAAATAATCAAAATGACTATGAGAAGGAATTGATACCTTAGCTTTGGAAATGATCTTCACTGCAACTTGATGATCCTTGAACTCACCTTTCTTCACTTTCGCAGAGCACGTATGACCAAAATGCCCTCTCCCTACCTCTTTTCCGAGCTCGTACTTAGCTCCAAAGTTCTTACTATAACCGAAGCTTTTGTCTAGCGACTGTTGTTGCTCCGGCTCCGCGCCTCCGTGCTCCGGAATCGGCCCCTCCTTCGGCTTACCGCCACCAAGCCGCTTGGCAAGCGAAGCGGCTATGTGCTTCGCCGGAGACGGCGGTGGAAACGGCCGTCGGAAGAACCTCCTGGGTGTGGAAGCCCTCGCCGGAGATGGCGTCACGCCTCCGGGAAGCGGACTGGAGGAGGAGACGCCGTGAGGATATGGACTGGGCAAGGGGCTGGGGTAAGAAGACCGACCAGGAGTGTTCTTAACTGACGGCACTGCGCCGTTATGCGGCGTTGACGGAAGAAATGCCGCTTGGTTGCGTTGGCCGGAAGCGACGATGGTGGTTACACCGTCATTTTCGTTAGTTGGATTCGTCTTACCGTAACACTGCCCCATATCTAAAAAGGAAAATACTCCTGCCGCTCCTCTGTATCTGATCAGCACTCAGTCAAAGTCCACGCATCTGACGGCGCGTAGAATATCTCCCCCACGGATCTGATTTTATCACCGGAGAGAAAACAAATAAGGATGAGAGAGAGAGAGATCTAAGTGAAGAAAACGATAAAACAAGAGAATGAAAAGAAAGAATCGAGTCAGAGAGAAAGAGATAGAGAGTGTTTATGTTAAGGTAGAGACAGAGAACGAAAACAACAGAAAAAGTCTAAGCAGCAACGCATCACACATCAAGTGAGAAAATCGTGTACCGTTAGATTTGCGGTATCAGCATATCGGAAGGTGAAATCTGCCCCGAGACTTCTGAAGCTGCATAATCGGAGGGCTCCTTTTGTCTCCCCAACGTGAGAAAGATCCAAAATATTTTGGCTAAACTATACCATTAAACACCTGAGTGTAGACCAGTCGTTTGTCTCTCCTTTGTCAATTTTCTATAATCTTTTTTTTATTTCTCTTTTGTATTTTCGCTCTTTTTCTCTGGCGTGTGTCCACTAAACCATACAAGTTCTTTTTGGTTTTGTCTTTTGCTGGGTATTTTAGTTAAGTAATAAAGCCTATTCCGTAATCCCTACTGCTCGAGCAACGAAATGTTCGGGTTTCGTATTTACTGGAACGCCCTTCTCTAACACGTTTCCCGTTTCCGTTTAAATTCTTTTATAACGATAAAAAAAGATATTTACTTGTTTTTTAATAATTATACACGTAAATAGTGCCATTATAACCAAATTTTATTAAAAGTTTCACTAACTACTTTCTTGTGTATATATATATAATTTTATATATAAGATAAAAGAATAGTTTAAAAATTTTAGATTTTTTTAAATTTTCAAAAAACTATTATTATCATATTTTAATTAAAAGTACCATTAAGAACGTATAGTATAAGTATTAGGCTATTCAAATATTACTAATATGGTAATTTAACAATTCTTAAATATGATCTGAATAAATTAAAATAATTATAATAAATTATTTGGTTAAATATAATTTAATTAGTTTTGAGGGTAAGACTTGGGGGTTCAATTATCATGTAAAAAACATTTTATTAATTTATATTATATTTTATTGTTATTTTTTTACAAAGTTTAAGTAAAGGGATTTTTTGAAAATTTGAAAAATAGAAAAAAATCAAAAATTTAAAATTAAGGAATTTTTTCTAAAATTTCAAAAGTTTATATTATTGTGATGGATATAAAAGGAAAATGGTTTAGATCTAATTAAAAAATTATAGTTTCACGGAAATATGAACTTTTACTATATCAATAATTAGGTAATTGTATTTCAGCGAGAAAGAAATAGACGAATCTATATGCAGAAGGAACAACACCACTCTAATTTTACGGCGGTAATTATGAACTTGATTAGAGAAACTCTTTTAATTCATAAGAAACAGAAAAGTATCAATCAAGAGGTTAGATCGCGTTGATTTATTTAAACCATTTATGACAATGGTTATTGTTTTGAGGAGTGTATTATAGTTTGTTTTGACCATTGAGATCGTCGTTGAGGATTGTATAGAATTTTTTTTTGTTAATATAATTTTCTTTAACTTCCAAAAAAATAATTGGGTAATTTTAAATATTTTAATTACTAATTTTTAAATATATTTTAAATTAATCAGGAAAAGACTGATTAGTAAAATTTTAATGCTAAACACAAATAAACCTCTTTGCAAAATAAAATTCAATCTCACTGCTTCAAATATAAGAGACACCTGAAATCCTACTTCTTGCCATGTTGGGTCATTGCTTTCGGGGGCAAAGTGGTTTTTCTCAGCCTCAGCTTCCACTTCAAGTAGATCTACGCGGTTGTTCATACAACCCCTGTTTTTGGTTTTGGGAAAGGGTTTGAATCATTCAAGCTCCTACGGCCAACAATCTCTAACCAATTATATCTCAACTTAATTAACCCGTAACATAGAAGGAGTTGACTTTTTAACTTGATGGCGTGATTAAAGAAACAGGTGGGGTGAATTGAAGCAATTAATCACTTCGTATTGGAATGAGTCATTGAGAGATGATGATACAAAAGAGTTGGTGTATTCTTTTAATCAGTTGTACTGTCAAATTTACGCATTACTGATACTCATACATCATTATTTATATATGTATGTATCTATGCAGAGTTATAAAGTAATGCGAAGTTGGAACTTTCCCCCGATAAAAAGGTTAATATTCTGTCACTGGTTTCGTTGTGCTCATGTCATATTTGGTCTTTCCAACAACTGTTGAACGAAAAGGAAAAAAGAACAAGGAACAGAGAAAAGAAGGTTGAAGAGGGACAAGTATCATAATGCGCTTGTCCTGACCACAATAACATTGAAGATGATAGGTGGCCGAGGCGTGGATCATGATGATAACTATGATGTAGCTTTGCATAAAAGTAAAAAGCAGAGCTGTTTAATTCAGAACTTTACCTAATAAACAATGTTTCAGAGCTTAACCTAAGGAAGAAGAGGGTTGTGAATTGATCCCTTCTTATGCCAACACAAAATTATATTTTGTTTCGTCAGTCAAACACAATAGACTAGGCTACGAGGATGTTCGATCAATTCCGTTAAAATGTCAAAGATAAAAATAAAAATAATTTCAGTTTTGACTCGTTTAATTATTATTGAACTAAAATAAAAAATATTATCATTTACAATAATTAAAATATTCAATTGGTTGAATGTAAAAGCTTTAAATGGTTAAACTTTTTGATTTGATTTATTTTAATATTTTTTGGTTGTTAAAAATCAATTAATTTATTAATTAAATAATTAAAATATTCAATTGGTTGAATGTAAAAGCTTTAAATGGTTAAACTTTTTGGTTTGATTTATTTTAATATTTTTTGGTTGTTAAAAATCGATTAATTTATTTATTAATTTTTGTAAATTAATAAGATTTTATAAACTAAAATAAATCATTAAATCTTTATATAATAATCTTTTTAATTAAACTTCAAATTATTCAATAGATAAGAACAATCTCTTTTAATCATATTTATATTTTATTTTATTTTTTGTTAGCTTTATGATAATCTAATACTTACTAAATTTTAAACATCTTATCTTATCAGTTTAATTTTTTATCCAATTTTTCAAATATCGGTCATTTATATTAAAAAATTTTAAGATAAAAAATTTTGATTTATAATGAATATTGTAAACTTATTATCAAATTTAATAATTGCATAGGTTTTCATTGTAAAAGTACACTGAAATTTAGACAAATCATTAATGTTAATATTTGAAAATTTTATGCATAAAAATACTTGCAACAAAAGATAATTATGTATTAGACAGGTAAACCAATATTATTGTTGCATGAATCATGATTGCGAATGGATTGCTTAACCAACAAGAAGTTTAAACGAAGCAGAAGTCTTGTATATATCAACTTAAAACTATCCTTTTCATGATACATTCCTTTCGTAAATTTCCCCAAGAAAATGGAAACCTTTAACTGGGATCGCTTGCCAGTGCCACACAAGCTTTAAAGAGAATATGTATAGTTCCAATATTCGGAAAACGACATGACGTGTAGGCCATCTCTAGTTTCGCTTTACAAATACACACAACTTGATTGATTACATGTACTCGCTTTGCTTAATGTAAAGATTCGTAGAACAGTTGAGACAGTACGGTGGATGACATGGGAGAGTACAATGCTACAATGGCCATTAACACACGTCTCATTAAGAAGGAGAGGAGAGGTTGAGGAGGGTCAATAAGGAGGCCTCAATAGCCTTAACGAACCGGGGGGGGGGACCATTTTCCTAACATTGTAGACGAAATAAACTGCACGAAAGAGGCTGCAAAGTCTTCAAAACTACCTAATTGGACGAATGATTCGAGATATCCTTTCTTCTTTTCTAGTTTTCTTTGGGTCTTTGTTACCAATTTCGTTGCTTATAAGGGGTTGAATGTGGAATGCACCATGTTCTTGAATTAAATGATTCAACCGTTTCCTCCAAGAGGATAGTGATGTGTCTCTGTTTTTTAAGTTACTGGTTTCACTTAAGTTATTTAGTATGATGTTTTTTGATGATAAGCTATTGCTCAATTTCATAGCAAGTGTTAAGTCACAATTTAAGATAGTAAAGGTAAGAAATAAGCGTTAGACAAATGTTGAGCAAATTTGAATAACATTTAGTCCTCTTTCTTTTTTTCCCATTCAACAAAACTTGACTTTATAGTGATTAGAAGTAGAAATGGTCAATTAATTTGAGATAGAAGCCAACAAACTAAATTTGATTTAATTAAGTTTTGATTTGAAGTTAACAAATTCTTTTCATTTTTGATAAATTATGAAATTTTGAGGTAGCTCATCTCAAAATTAATCAATTAAATTATGATGATGTGTTAATGAAATTTTAAATTAATAAGTTAAATTATATTTAATAAAATTTAAATATTGATATCGAATTTGAATTTTAAGAGAATCAAATTCGATTTGATATATTACAATTTTAATCAGAGACGATTAATTTAATTTATATTACAATGTATTATAAAATATTTGAGTCAAATTTATTTATTACATAATATATTTATAAAATATTATGGACTTCTAATAATTTATTAAATACGCTAGAAAAGCTTATTGTTTCTTGATACTAAAAAAGAAAATGAAATTGTAGAATAAATATAAAAAAATAGAAGTGTCCAACTACTTAGTTAATTTTTTAATGGGTTAATTACAAAAAGAGTCTAAACTTCCCTCAATTTTTCAATTATAGTCCAAACTTTAAAAATTGGCAATAAAATATTTCAAATTTTTATTTGTTTAAATTATGCACTAAACATCAAAAAGTAGCAATACAATGGTCAAACTTTCAAATTTTTTCGATTCTAGCCTAACATTAGTATTTCCGTTAAGTTTGCTGACATAACTTGCTATGTATTTCTGAAACCTTAACTATTAATATATATTAGCCAAAACTAACATAACTAATGAAGATATCGTTGTTTAAAAATGACCTAAATCAGATTACGGAGCCTCGATGATCTTATGCTTTGATTTCAACTTTTTCCTTCATTTTTAGATTGTTCTCTTGACTCCCTTACTTTTCAATTTTCAGATTATACAGCCCCAACGCTCTCATATTAAGGACATCAGAAGAATGAACCTAAAACGAATAGCTTACAGGTGCAGTACGTTATAATACGAGAGTAATTTAGAGCTACAAAAAAACAAACAGAAAACAAATAGCTGATGGTATTAAGAGAACAATAGATAACTTCGGGCTAAAATTGAAGAAAATTTAAAGTTTGAACATTTTATTGCCACTTTTTTAAGTTTGCACTATAATTGAAAAAAATTGAAAAATTAAAAATTTTATTATTATTTTTTAAAATTCATGCTATAATTAAAAGTAGCCTGAAACATTCCAAAAAAGTAAACGCTTATGGTGACTGATCCTCTCTATTGCGAGTCGGGCTTGGAATGGCCAAATTCTATTCATAACCCATTGGGCTTCTTAGACTCATTTTCAAGTGGTTGTAATTCAGCCTTAAACCCACAAAAATAGACGTACAACTTTAGGAGTATTTAACAAAATTAACTGATTTGAATATCAGCTAAACCATTGTGATGCTTAAGAAACAATCACAAATGTACCTTAAACCAAAAGGGAACAAGGCAAGGAGTCAGATGGTTTCTTATGAGATGACATTCGTCTTTTATTCTTTCTTTCTTTCATAATTTTGTCTTATCATTACAAGGACTCAATATCAACCCACCAAACGCAATTTTTTGGTTGATATTGACATAGCCATGATTGGTGTCTTAATGATGCTAATTTGGCCATACTAATTTGAATTGGTTTAGGTCATTGGTAACAATGCAATTAACAAATACTTTGTGCCAACTCTTTATAATCGGATGAAATAAGCACTTTTCAAACCGAAGATGATACGTACGTCCTTTATTGTACTGAGACTATGTATGTACTTAAAAGTTCTTTAAAAGTAAAGAGGTTTGAGTGTGAGCCCCTGTTTTTAGTAAAAGGCTGAAGTATAAAGCCGTCTCCAAATTGCAAAATGCAGTTAGTTCAGCAAAAATAACTTTAACCAGTAGCTTCATTTTTTAACTTCAAATGAAATATTTTTAGCATATTTTTTTAATCTCTTTTTTTAACTATTTAAAATTTCATATCACAAACTCAATTATTTTAATAACAATATTATATTACATTTTTTTTGTAACATATAAATATTGAATATTATAATTTTATAATTACATTTAATTAAATTTAAATAAATTTTAGCCTTTAAATATAGTAGAAAATTCATATTATAT
>JAOQMS010000009.1:24586981-24603560 GCA_027563885.1 Erythroxylum longipes | reverse complement strand
GATCAATGTATAGTATATGTCCATTTGACTTGAAGCATCATAATTATTATCATAGTGATTTCATTGGAATACTGTATTAAAGATTATGATGAAGTAAAGATCAGAGAGTATTATGACATTTTCGATTAAATGTTGGGTTAGGATATATATGTTCCGAATAGGAGTTGGACTCCGAAAATGGGGCCCAACATTTGTGGTATCAGAGCAAGTAGGAGTTAGACTCCGGAAACGGGGTCTAACAGACTGCATCTAGACATTACCAGGACCTCGAGGCAATAAGCTATCTGGAGCAAACTGTGAGTAACCTAGATGGTCTCACAAAGATTTATTGTTTGTTAAATTCTGTATTGAATTATTATGTGTTGTGAATGTGTTGATTCCGGAAGTTGAATGTCCAAGGCGTTTGATGCATGAATACCATATTGGAAGTGCTTATTGTATGTGAATTTGACTGAATAAGTGATTCTCAACTTAAGTGTTGAATGCTAGATCAAGGTCTCATGATAAAAGTGAATGAGAATGTGAACATGAATGTGAATGTGAATGTGAAAGTGTAAGTGTAGGATTGAGAACAATTGATTGAATGAATATATATGATGCATTTCATTACATGAATGCATGATAACATAAAGGCAGTTGTGGTCGGAGACACTAGTGAAAAAGAACTTAAAGTTCAGAATGTGGTAAGAGCCTCTAACTCACTATGTAAAACGAGCCCTATATCTCCAACGGATAAGGGACAATATTAATGAGCCCGGTATCCACAACGGATACAGGACAGTGAAAAAGGCACTCGGTCACAACAATATAATAAACGAATGTGAGTCTCATGAACATTGCATATACATTTGATATGTAAGTTTTGAATGACTGCAATGTATTGTTGAATTGTGTTGAATGAAAAATGTGAAAATTGTGAACAAAGTGTTTTGTAATGTTACATGATGATAGATGAAATAATGTGAATTATGTGATTGTATGAATTATTGTGTTATGTGATATGAGTGAACCATCGAGGATGGTTAGCTCACCGAGTTCGCGAAACTTATCAAAATTGCAATGTTGACTTTTCAAATTCGAGAGAGGCGACTTAGCTTCTCAAACAACTTAGAAGAGATCTAGTATTGCTTTTGGGATAAAAGAAATGGCTCAAAGGTCGATCAAGTCAGACTAAAGGATTTAGATAAAATTTTTGTAGAATTCCTCATGTATGTAGCATGTTTTGTAAACAGAGCGGTAAACTCTGATTAGCTTTTGATAATGTACATATAGGGATGATGTGTATAATGATACATTGTCTATCATGTTTTATGAAATGAAAATGAGGAATTGGGTATTTAGAATTGTGATATTCGTGTTTTAAATTATGATGCCATGAGATAAGTGAAAGTGAAATAGTTAGCGCACCGCTTCCATCGAGCATATGGTCGAACGTCTGATGGATGTACGGGCATGTGTCAAGTGGGAGTGGGATGCTACATTGCTAACATTTTATTTCAAAGCATTGATATAGTTGGGAGTGCCCATGTATTTATTCTTTAACCCAATATGTTGTTTGAGGCTTTTACTGAAAAAAGAGAGGCTATTTGACCAATTTTGAAACCAAATGACCGACGTTGTATATGGTGGGTATATTCACTATAGTTAGACATCAATATTCTTTTAGTAGGGGAGGTCTATAAGACCTTTTTGTCAATATAGGGTTGAGACATAATAAGTATAAGTGAAATAATATGGTCATGTCATACTTGAAAAGAAGTTAAGGCAACCTAAGTTATTTAAAAAGTTGTAAAGGTAGGTATTGCATCTTTCAGTGGGATAAGTTCACATAGTTTACTGACAGTTTTCAGTATTGATATGACAAAATTGGTATCCTAAGAGATAAATTATGGACAAACAAAAGTTTACATTGGTTATTAGTAATGACATTTATGTTTTGACAATTAATTAGGCTACATTATGTATGTCAATCTTTAGTTATGTTAGTTGATATTTAGATGCCTTAGTTAGAACATCCAACATTCATGTTAATTAGAACAAAACTGAATAGACTCTTATTAGGATAACTTCTATAGGAACAAGCATGATGGTTGGAAAAGTCACGTACGTTGGTATATACATTGTTTTAACTTCTCCAAATTATGTCCTATATATATCTAAGTGATATAGGTAAAAAAAAAGGTTACCTAACTTGTTTTAAGCCCTCAATTTATGTATTTATCATTGGTAACACATTGATAAAAGTTCCTCACTTATATATATTAAATGTTCATTTATTTTCTACCCCAAAGTGTATTTAAAGTTAATGTATATAAGGTGTTTGTAAAAAGGCCCCTAAGACATACTTAACTGCTTCGTTGGTTAAGTTACATAAATTTAATTAGAAGTTATTTGTAGGTTTGCTAGGATAATCCTTTACATTTACACTTTACTTGTGGAATTTTAATAAGTCCCTAAATAGTTAAAGTTATATTACACAACATTTATTTGATAAAATGTTTCGTTAACGTGCATACTGTTACAAAGTTTTTCTTAGACACCAAATTTATACTAAAGTCGTACCTACATTTTTACATGACAATCCCACTTAGGTATGTTTAAGCGAGACTTAGCCTTCCTAAGTGATCATTGACCAACAAAACCTTATTCTTGAATGTCTTACGATGCTCATTGCGTTTAACTCTGACACTTAAGTAAGAATACTAGGAAAGCATTAAATAATCATAAGCAACAATAAACATACAAGAGCTACGATAAAAACTAACCTTTATTACTTCTTCTAAAGTATATAAAATAATGATGTCTCTCAATGTGTCCCCTTCACGTCTATCTTTGTTTCTAGGAACAAAGACTCAAATAAGCTATTTATAGGCACCTCTGACTTTACAATTCATAATCCCAATTAAACTGAACTAAATAGATCACATCTACCCTTATCAGATCACATCAAACTAACTAATTGGATGACACTCCCATCTACATATGACTTTATCTAATATCATTTAGCTACATCACAACTAAGAAGATAAGAGATTACATTCAATTAAGAAAGATAAATCCATATCCCTGAAGAACTCCACTATCTTCAGATGATCTTCCCATATGGTCTTTATCTTTTTGAGCTAATGTATATCTACTGTGATCTTATTTGCCACTTCATCCAAGATTTTCCCTTGATCTCTATCTATTGATGATGAGTCATCTAAGCCCAACGCCTTTCATATCACACTGGTCCAATCTAGTGCTTACCTATGTTAAGTTCGTTACTCATGGTCCTTTATTTGAGTATACCTTAAGTCTTTAGAGCTCTTGCATGTCTCCCTCATGCATATGATCCAGCTAACCATCAACCCAAGGTCTATTTCAAGTTATCTTTTAGTCTCACATTTGAATCTTACATCTTGTTTAATATTTTTTCCAATAAGCATTAATGTGTGTCAACTCATTGAAAATGCCCGTTTTTCTTACCTACTCATAAGCCTTTACATTGTTTCTTCGTCTGAAGTTTCAAAATTGGCCCAAGGCTCATCAACACTGCACGATTATGCAATTTAGACTTAGGGGTCTAACAAACCACCCACACCAAAAGAACTCGATGCCTTTGTGAAAATAATCTATAGGCACTCCTCTGAATATGGTTCCCTAGAAGATTCCTTAGTCATTAGTAGATCTTTAACGTACCATTTTCCCTCTCTGTCCGGTTTGTCCTTGCTTTTATTTGGAAACTCTTTTATAAGGCCCATTACGCCTAATATAGTATAATTATTGAGGTAGACTTCTTTAGTCGAGTCATTCTCTCCTTCTCCTTAATCCTTTATAATCTTGGAATTCATTTGCTCCTCACCTACCTTCTATTTTAGGCATTCACGAGCAAAATGAGGCTCTTCACAAATAAAACAAACAATGTCCCGTAATGTTTATTTCTTAGACTTGCATTAAGAAGATTCACATACCTTCTCCTCACTTTTCTCCGATCTATTCCGTATCCTAGCATTCTTCTTGCCCTTGCTGCCAGTTTAAATTGGTGGTGGCATTTAGAGATCCTTCAAAGCATCCGCATCCACTATCACTCTTGATAGGTCTTTTACATTCTACCTTTGAAGCTGCCTAACCTTAGAAGCCGTTTATGAAGTTGAACTTGTCTTCCTCAAATGTATCATGTACATCCAACATCAAAGACCTGAATCTCCTCACATATCTCCACACTAAGTCATATGGCTTTAAACATTTCAAAGCTTCTTTCATAAGCCATAAAATGTTGTTAGGGAGGAACTGGTCCGTCAGAGTTCTACTTACACTGATGTCGTTAGAGGTTATCGTTCTCCACCATAATTTTGCATCCTTCACCATATACATAGTCGTGATTAACACCTCCTCCTAATCAAATACCTTTGCCACTACAAAGTATTTCTTTATGTTCCCAAAAAAAATTGAGCTCTTTGGCACTTCATTTCCTATAAAAAAAACTTAAGACTCTGGCACCTTTACCAAAGTGCTTTTGGCACGCCCAATATCTTATGTCACAATAGCAAGCTTAGGATTATGATCTCCAATCTAGAATCCTCTTGAGCCTCCATTAAGTCCACTATTTAATACTGCAATTGTTGGATTTATGTCTCCAAAATCTAGGACCAAGATGAGCAGGAAGAGACCTCTTCCTTTCGTTGAGTAATTGGACCTATGAGTGCCTCCACTCTGTTGACGTGCTCCCTTAAACTGCTGCCTCTCACTATCAATATTTTGGCTCTAATACTAGTTATTACAAAAGTTTTCCTAGACATCAAATTTATACTGAAATTATTCCTATTCCTTTGCATGACAATCTCACTTAGGTTTATTTAAGCAAGACTCAACCTTCTGATATGATCATTGACCAACATAGCCTTGTTCTCAAAAGCCTCATGACTCTCGCAATGTTTACTCTTAGACTCAAGTAAGAATACTATAAAAGCATTAAATAATTATAGGCAAGAATAAACACACAAAAGCTACGGTAAAAACTAATATTTATTACTTTTCATAAAGCATATAAAGAAATGCTCTCTCTTAATGTGTTCTCTTCCTCTCGATCTCTGTTCCTAAAAGCAAGCCTTAAATAAGTTATTTATAGGCACATCTGGCTTTATAATCCTAATTGAACTGAGCTAACGAGATCATCTTTATCTTTATCATATTACATCATACTAACTAATTGGTTGATACCCTATCTAAATATAACTTTATCTGGTAGGATTTAGCTATATCACAACTAATAAGAAAAGTGATTACATTTTAATTAGGAAAAATAAATTCATATCCATGAAGAGCTCCACCATCTTCAGATGATCCTCCCACGTGGTAATTATCTTTTAGAATTGATGTATATTTAGTATGATCTTATTTGTCACATCATCTAAGATTTTTCTTTAATCTCTATCCATTGATGTTGAGTCATCCAATTGAGCACACATTAAGTCGTTAGAAATCTCACATATCTCCCTCATATATGTGGTCCAGCTAACCTTCAACCTAAGGTCCATCCAAAGCTATCTTTTGGTCCTACATCTTAATCTTGTATCTCGTTGAAGATTTTCACCAACGTGCACCAATCCACGCCAGCTCATTGACAATGCCTGTTTTTCTTGCCTATTTGCAAGTTTTTGCTTTGTTCCATTGTCTTGAGTATCAAACATTGGCGAAGGCTCTCCAACATTCACACGATTCTGTAATTTAGACTTAGGGATCTAACACATACTAAGTATTTGAAACAATTCTTAAATAAAGTGTACACAATTATTTTGATCAAAATTTGTTGAGTGCTTAGTTGAAAAACTAAATTATGAGACAAGAAAATTAAAGACACTTACGTATTGTCAAATTAATCCCTATAACGTTAAATAACATAACATAATCAATTATACATTTTTTAATAAGAAGGCTCGTAATAATAATTCTTGACAATTTGACTAATGAAAGTACTTTTAAAAAAAATTTAGATCAAAATAAAAAGATAAATTCAATACAAATAAACAATAATAAACTCTTGACACTAATAAAATTGTTTAGTAATTTGAAGTTTTGGAAAGGTTAGAGGACGCAATTAATTTTAGTAAACCTTAATTGCCAAAAAAGTTTCTCAATGGCATGCAATCTTAATTTGACGCAATAATCAAGGAGTATACTCCACGTACTTTTCCAAATATGCTTGATAAGATCGTCTTTATGTGTATATAGAATTCTTAACTAGAATGAATCTAATCCATATTTTCCAAATACGCGTTATAAATAAATTTTATACATTGATAATTAATATTTTCAAATTCTGTCCATCTTGCTTCAATAATCTCATAATAATTGTTAGGACTCATCAAACATGCTTTCGTTAAGGTGCCCTTGTTCTTAGTTGGTGGTTTAGTTAAAGCGTTACAAGCAGCCTCTTGGTTAAGGCGTTTCACACCCTGTGGGGCTCTGCTCTGGTAGATGTAGATTCTTGGAGTAGCTTGAAAGTAATTTCAGGCAACTTTCGGAGACCACCTTTTGGGTCTTTATGTTTGGTTTTCCATGAAAAAGCAATGCACGATCTGTCTGTGACTTGATGCTTTAATAGCAAGCGTTTGTAGTAACCTTCAGATGGTAAGAAGTTGGTTGGAATGTTGGGATCGATCGCAATTATAACCACAATCCATCGTTTTCCATTCACTTTCGATAAGGAAAGGTTAATTGCTTCTTCGACAACTTCCATGCTATATCAGAACGTCACTCCAAAGGGCTGATGGTAAAAGCTGTACGTAGTCAGTTCTATAGCACTCCACTTGCCATCCTTAATTAATCGGATATTACGGAATTTTAAAAACTGGTAACATTGTTTGAGTGCTAATTACGATTTAAGGCTCAGACACGGACAATTAAACAGGCATGTGAATGTGCATCTTGACTTGGGGGTTGGGGACCATGAAGTGACTCAATTATGGGTCAAGGAAGGTACCATTTACGTATACATTTTTCTATTACGTGTTCTCGACAAGAATCATGAGTCATGGACCTAAGAAGTTATGAGGGCCAAGTTCCATTAATGGCGGAACAGAACACCCGTGGAGCACAAACTGAAGTTTCAGAGAAATCGATCCAAATTATAGTTTCAAAAGTAAGTCGATTTGTCCCCTCATGGTAAGAAACAAGCAATCACAACACATGCTCCAACCAGACATAATTCATTATTTGTCTTTTTAATAGGACTTTATTTTTATGTTTTTTAGTATAAAGTTTAAAATTTAATAATTTACCACTTATTATGTGTTATAAAAAATAACAAATATGAGTTATCGATTTAAAAAAAAGTTAAAACCATTAATTAGAATATCACAAAGTTTAAACAACAATAATTTTCAACACAAATAGATGCATGTCCGTGAGAATGATCCGGCTATGGATATTAAGCTGAATATTCGAATTATGAAAATAATCTCTTTATAAAATACGAAAGAAGGGTTGCATATGCATATTATTGAACCTTATTATTAAATATTAATAAACCAATTAATACAATAAATACATTAAACTTTAATAATACATCTTATACAAAATCATTAGTTCTAATATAATTATATCAAGATTAGTCTAATAAAAATTGTTTTGCAACGCCACATGTCTTTGTTATTTAGGTTTAGTTTGGAAGAGTGGTGACGGTTGATAACCTGTTGAAATCAACCTGTTAATAAGTACTTATGTATTTGAGATTACTGTTTTGGTAACTGCTGAAACATGAAAATAGGTGTTTGGCCAGTGTGGTTGCGGTTGCTGAAAATAGATAAAATGACTAAAAAGTCTATTGATTTAATAAACTATTAATTGCTGTATAAATAATTAAAATATATATTATTAGTCATATAAAATTAAAAATATAAATAAAATATTAAATTAAAATAAGAAAATATAAATAAAATAAATTTAGTAAATAAAATATGTCATAAAAATATATTATTATCCATATAAATTTAAAATTATAAATAATAAAATATTAAATTAAAATAAAAAATAAAAAATAAATTTAATAAAGTAAATATTTCATAAAAAATATTATTAGTCATATAAATTCAAATTATAAATAAGAAAAAGACGATGCGTTGGACTTACTTTCTATTAGTTAAGGGTATAATAGAAAATAATAATTATCAGAAGGTTATTAATGGAAAGTAAAATTTCTACCACATAATCATTTTCCCACCACAACCCTTTTTCTGCTTATCAATTTCTGTAGTGGCATTGCATTTTTCTTCAACTTCCGATTATTCGCCCATAAATATAAACATATAATTACATTTAAAAACTACAGTAGATAAATACTTATCTTTATCACACCGCAGATCAAAACAGAGCTTTATTTCCAAAGTAACACAAGCTTAATTGATTCCTCTTCCTTTTTTTTCCGTTTTCCTGGTTTTTCCTCCACTCTCTCTTATTCTATTGGTTAATTAAAAATAACGTTTTGCTTATTTTAATTATAATTATATATTACTTAAAACCTAATATTTGGTCCCTCGCAATTATATACCCACATCCACCCGCCAGTTGTTAAATAAAACTGCAATAAAACATAGATAACGACCCGCCCAACACAACATGACTCGGCTTTTCCGATCCAAGTCCTGTGGCCTCGTCGGACTCACTCAGTTCAGCTCCGTCGCTCCTCCGGATCCGTTCGTTCACGTGAGCGAAGAAGAAGAAGAAGAAGAAGAAGAAGAGGAGGAGGAGGAGGAGGAGGAGGAAGACTGCTACGAAGAGGAGGATTACAATGACGCTTCCAGAAACCAGTTTATTAGTTCTTCGTCTGGATACGACAGCGGAGATCGTAGTCGGCGTAATGGCGACAGCGAAAGTGGGAGTAGTCAGTTCGGTGTTTTGGATGTGTTGGCGGCGGCGTTGAGGAAGTCTTTGGTCACGTGCAGTGTGGAGAAGGATGATGATAATGATGCATGTTCAATGGATATTGGGTGGCCTACGGAGGTCAGGCATGAATCTCACGTTACCTTCGATCGTTTTGACGGCTTTCTTGGCTTGCCTACTGACATCGAACCTGATGTTCCCAGAAAAGTGCCTAGTGCCAGGTAATTTTGGTTCTTCATCTGTTTTCTATTTGAATTTAATCTTTTTGGTTCTAATTTATTTACTTGCAATAGTGGTTGAGTTAGTGCTTTATATGCATGTGTTTTTGTGTATTCCTTGAAGATGGCTCTGTTGTTAGTGTTTATTCCGGACTGCATTATCAGGATTGTAGATGGAGGTTCCATTTTGTAACATGATGAACAAAGGTTGACACTCACTTGGTCTTCTAATTTTAACTGAGCTGTGGCCATTTGAACAAATTGCATCAGTTGGTTGGTTTTTAGTAGAGGGTTTTGTGTAGTCACTGTTCATTTGGCCTTAAGATCTTTCTTAACTCGCTTTTCAGTGCAAAAGTATTTGGAGTTTCTGCCAATTCAATGCAATGTTCCTATGATGATCGAGGGAATAGTGTGCCCACCATCCTCCTTATGATGCAAAATAGATTGTATGTAGAAGGGGGCCTTAAGGTATTGCCAAATTCCTGTTTTAAAATTTATAAATCATTCAGTTTCAACACTATTTCTTAAGGCAGAACTCTTAATACTGTTTTTCATGTTCGCTTGTGTACATCAAGGCAGAGGGGATATTCCGGATTAATGCCGAGAATAGCCAAGAAGATTATGTCAGGGACCAGCTTAACAAAGGTGTAGTGCCACGTGGAATTGATGTACATTGCTTGGCAGGCTTGATTAAGGTAAGCAAGAATAACATAGTCGAACACATAAATTTCTTCTTTTGCTTACTCAAGGATTTCCTTTTTTGTTTGCTTAATTTCATAAGTTTGGGTACAGAATACTAAATTTGTTTTCTTCTTTGTTCCATAAGGAGTGATCGGTTGTTCTTTCTCATATTTTTTTAGGCATGGTTTAGGGAACTACCTTCAGGAATTCTTGATTCTCTCACGCCAGAGCAAGTGATGCATTCTAACACTGAGGATGACTGCACTCAACTTGTCAGGTTGCTTCCTCCAACAGAAGCAGCGCTGCTTGATTGGGTTATCAACTTAATGGCAGATGTTGTTGAACATGAGCAGTATAATAAGATGAATGCACGCAACATTGCTATGGTTTTTGCTCCCAACATGACTCAGGTTTGTTAACTTGTTAGTATGATTTACATTTTTGTGGTTGGTCGCTACAGGACTAGCTAGCTCAAGTGCCTGAGGGACGTGCTGTATTCGACACAAAATATACAATAGTTGATTACTGAAATTATTGACTGTTAAGAGAGGGATTATAAGGAAATGTCTGACCAGTTGTAAATTTGTAGTTCTAACAACTAACAATTGAACTCTTTTTGTTTGCCAAAAGATATCTCAATGATGCCTCTTGATTATGGTGCAGATGGCTGATCCATTGACAGCACTAATTCACGCTGTACAAGTAATGAACTTGCTCAAGACTTTGATCTTAAGGACCCTCCGGCAAAGAGAGGAATTGGTTTCCCTGGTTAGGTTGCGCTCAGGATCTCCCAATTCCTCAAATATGAAGAGTGACACCTGCCGAGCACACTTGGATCCTAAAAGATCTTCTGAAACTGTTCCGGGCTTCTGTATACCAGAGATAGCAGCCACTGGTAAATTTTTGAGGTCTGCCACTATGAATAGAGTAGAATCCAATATCAAGGAAAAGTATTGTATCCTTCCAGAGAAAGATGGGGAAGAGGAATTTGAATCCACTTCAGGTAGCAGTCCTGCTTCTTTGTCCAACATGGGAAACTTAGGAAATGGGTTTAAAGACGAATGCAATAATGGGGACAGGTTTAGTCTGAGAAAAGGAGTTAGGAGGCTGTGCAGACACCCTGTATTTCAGATGAGTAAACCGATTAAGAAGACTCGAAACCATGGGATTGTAAATAATAGAGGAGATGAAGAAGCTTGGGCATGAATTGCTACTTGCTAGTTTGCATTTGTTTATGTGCTTAGGTCTTGGCTTACTTTTGTAATCAGGGTAGAATTGTACTTGCTTAGTTCTATAGTCAGAAGGAATATGGAAGAAGAGAATCTAATTTGTCTGGAGGCCTTAACTGAAGCTTTAGTTAATCAACAATAATCTTGAGGGATGATCCTCAACTCAACTTGTGCAATTTTTGGCTTGAGACACGTTTGTTTGGCCTTATAGCTGAATAATTTCTGACAGGTGTTCCAGGAAAATTATGCAGGTAGGAGGTCATCAGCAGCATGACAGTTGCATTACCCACATGACTTGTTCAGCTACAAGCAAAACACTGAGACTCCCAGAACTTACAATGTATATTAATGCTCAAGACTCTTCTCAATACCGGTTATCTGCTTTCGTATGTGCAGTTGTATGTTGCAACCTGGACCAAGTTTTGCCCTGATTAGTGATTTTGGCTCAGAGTTAAGCTTCTAATGCTTCACTTAATTCAAAGAATTATTTTTAACACGAATCTGATGTTTTTTATAAGATTCCAATTTGAATAACTCAATTTTCAATAGACTAGTACAAGTTAATTCCAAATCCATGATACGGAGAACTGGACTTTTAATCTATGACCTACTTCAGAATTTAAAGGGAGTCTTTTAGAAGAATGAAACTGATTTCTGATTATTGTGCTTGACCTTTGTTTTCTCTGCAATTAAATAAAATTGCAAATTGTTAGAGATCGGGGTTAACTCAGTAGCCCAATGGGCTTTGGCTATCCTAAATAAATACAGAATATATATTAAAGATAATATTACGGTTCTTAAATTCAACCGGTTTAATTGTAAAAATCTCCAATATTTCGGTTTAGTTTTTAATTTTTTTAGTTTGATTTATTTTATTAACTATCGTTATAAAAAATATGGTCAACTTTTGTATATTAATAAATCATTCTTTGTTAAAAGATGAGTACAGTTTAGTCGCAATTCACGTGAACTCAGCCTACAGAAAATGGAGAAAATGGTAATTAAATTATCAAAAAGAAACAATTGTTAATATCCAATAAGCCTTAATAGTTTACAAAAATATAAAATAAAACAATTTATAATTAACATATAAAACATTTTCTCAGTCTATTATTATATAAATCTTGTTTGTTTTTAATTATTACTTTAAAAAATGAACGAGCATTATCAAAAAACAGGAGATGTTATTGATTAATCGCAACAGATCGATGGAGTAACGTAATCAGTGACATTTGCTTTGTCTCCTTCCATTGGAAGTCCTTTTATTATGAAAAACACTTGTTTTCTTAAATTGCAAATTAAGACACATGTATGTAATTATCATTTTGAGAGTATATATAATACCTTAGCTTTATTTTACGGCAAAGTTGTCTTCACCTAATAGCTTCCCATTTCTGAGTTGATTAATACGTTTTGGGGGTGAGAATGCTTTCTTCTGCTCTACTTTCAACTGTTTGTCCTTTGAACGTTCAATGGAATTATATATATATATATATATACGAATAATATATCTTCGCTGGAAACATAATAATCAAAGGACGCCGCAATTCACACGCCAACTACTTGTTAAAAGATATTCCAACCCACAAAAGAAAAGAATCCAGAGTGATTAGATTATGATAATCATATGATCCCTTGAATTTTAGGGTATTGTCATTTAGATTTAGTCCTCCTCTCGCTTTCTTCACCAGTTTCTTGCTTCCTCCCATTCTGAAAATGGCCATTATTGTATAATAATTCAACAACTAAGAGTTATTAAATCTAGTTTTATTTGCAAGGCCCTCTCACCTTTGAAAAATAAAACTAAGTGAAGTTTCAGTGTTTCTGGTTTTAGTAAAGCCCAAGAACGACTTTGCATTTGGTTATGTTTTGAGTCGATACCTTATTTGACGGGTCAAATCGTGCAGTACAAATACGTGAAGCTGACAAATGAAATAAATAAATTCATGTCTTTAGCAGGAAGAGCAACCTAACAACGAACTATGATACACGAATTAGGGTTTGACGTTCAAATAATTACTTAAAAAGTACTTTAGTGAATTAGACATGTAATAAATGTATAACTAAAATAAAAATAAATGAATTATTAGGACCAATGATTAAAAAAAATAAACTAATTCTACCGATTCAACTGTAAAAATTTTAAATCGTCCAACTTTTCGGCTCAATTTTAAATTTTCATGTTCTATTTATTTTAATAACTTTTGTTGTTAAAAATTAATTAATTTATTAATTGATGAATTAATTTTTGTAAATTAATAAGCTCTTATAAACTAAAATAAATCAATTAATTTTTATTTAACAATCTCTTATTTTAATTAAATTTCAAATTCTTTGATATGTAAAATCAATCTCTTTCAATAATATTTCAAATCTTTAGCGGATTTTATGACGATCTAATACCGATTAAACTTTTAATTTAAATCTTAAAAAATATTTTAAACTTAGGTTCAAAATCTTAAAAACTTGAAAATCTAAAATAAGCACAATATTTGTACAATAAAATTTTTGTGTTATGATTTGATTGTAGATCTGCAATATTTCTGTGATCGATAATTTGAGTTTTCTTATAAAATAATTAATACTAAGTTCGTTTTCACATAATTATTTTGATGTTAAAATCAGCTTCTGTTTTGTTTTCTTAAAAAATATATTATTGACTTATTTAATATTTTATCCTTATTTACATTGTATAAATAATAATTAGAGGTCATGAACAACTCTGGTACACACGTGTCCAATTTTCAAAATGTGTCCACAATTATTACGGAGATTGTGTGACAGGAATACATTAAATGAGAAAAATGTATCGTGTTGTTTCTATTTTTATTTTTTGTTTTTTGTTTTTTAAACTCAAAATTAAATATTTATTATTTAATTTATAATTTTTAATTAAAATTATGAATAATTTAATTTAATTTAAAATTATATATTTAATTAAATGAAATTAATTATTAATAAGAATTGTGGATAATTAAATTTTACTTAATGATTTTATTTATTTTGGGTAATAGAGTTGTTCATGAACTCTAATTATTATTTATACAATGTAAATAAGGATAAAATATTAAATAAGTCAATAATATATTTTCAAAATGTGTCCACAATTATTACGGAGATTGTGTGACAGAAATATATTAAATGAGAAAAATGTATCGTGTTGTTTCTATTTTTATTTTCTAATTTTATTAATAATTATTATATAAGATATTAAAATAAATTTAATTAATTAAAAATTATTTATCTTTAAATTTTATCTAATATGTAATTATTATTAATTATAAAAATATAAATATTAACAACAAATAGTTTTTTTATTTGTATTTAAAAGAAAAATAGAAACTGAAAAGTATAATGAAAAAATAGAAATGGAACAAATCGCTTCTAAAAAGAACTTAGGAAATGAGCCGTAGAAGAAATATCTTAGGAAATGAGCAGAGCAGTACGATCAGTATATGACAGGAGCCAAATGAAAGGACCCACGCTCGAAATGAAAAATGAAAGGAAACGAATCGATTGCTACAAGGGAAATAGCCAACAACATGGGCAGCAATATTGTTAATGGTGGAGAAGAGAAGGTGTTTCCAATCAAAACGTTCAATTCGCAATCAATGAGAGGCATTTATAACTACATGTTTTATGAATAATTGAAAGAATGAGACTAAGCAGTATTTATGCTCATATCCCTTTTAAATTATCACTATATAACATTACATATCAATACCAAAATCATGTATAAGATCTAAAGCTTGGAAAGGGAAAATCCTTCAGCACGTCAGTTGCGGCTACTCTCAGGCTTTAATGGCACGTTTTTGCTTCATAAATATGATAGCAAAGTTCCTTCGTTTGTAGTAGTTGGAGAAGGTACATACAATAGGCATTTAAAGCACCAATTAGCTAGTTAGTTCCATTACCTTTTCTGTCTTTTTTCGCTAGAAATGCCTCGTATCATCTCAGTGTGTACATTTTCTCTTTTCTGCCATTTACAACTCATGTTACTTGTTCGAAAAAGCACATGGTTTTTCTCTAACTCCAAATGGTAACGTACTCCAACCACAGATTATCGTTTACTCCCCCAACAGAAAGAACAACAAAGAAAAAGGGTCCTGGATTAAACAGCTCTCTATCAGTATTAAATACCTTCAAGTTCCTGACAATGGTTGCCATGGCAAGTTGTATCATGGGGTGACAGGGATTAGGGTTACACGTTTAGCAGGTGTTGCTTCGTGTCTGCTAGGAATTGTTGATAGTGCATTCAAGGCCTTAAATTGTAGAGTACGATCACTTAATTGGTAGATTATTGTAATGATTTAATTAGATCTTAATTGTAATATTATAACATAATTAAGTGGCATTATATGGCAATCTTAAAAGGTGGGAAATCGATCCATCCAACATTTCTATACGTGCTTTACGAGTGTCTCTCAACGAAGTAATAAGTCAGATATTTCAAAAGGTGGTATATGTTTGATGGTCACTTAAATGACCATATATATTATTCTTTGTTAAAAACCATTACAATTGAATTCAACATCAAAATCCGTCATCGATCCTCTTTTTTTTTCCCCCCCTTACTTTTCTAAGAACTAGACGCTAAATACTATATAGTATCAGCAAGTCGTGAACTAAAATAACTAATTAAAACGGTAAACCTAGCTATTTGGTTTAACTAAAACATGAATTTAAGGACATGGTTGGTTGCTGTAGGTGTATAAAAATCTTGAAAACACAAATGGCAAACATTATTGATGTGATGTGTGTAGCAAAACGGTTTTAAATATCTTATAGTGGGCAAAAATGATTGGCACAGCCTATTCAAATGAAAACGAAGCCATTTTGTCGTGATGAAGTGCAGATGTTGAAGGCCTTTATATTTCAATTACGAGAAATCAATTTGCATAATTCACTACATAATACCGTAGTTTTCAAGCCAATATCACACAGGAGGAGGAAGTCTGAACTACTCTTCCGAGCCTTTAAATAAATATATGTACAAGATCGTAACACATTGTGTCATAATTATTTATTTTTAACGAGAGAATGACTCTTTTCTTAATCTATATATTAACGATTGAATGGTTCAAACCTAAATATTAAATATCAATATAGGCGATAAATTTAAATAAGAGACCAACAGGTTTTATATTTATAGGGTAGGAAGAGTTGCAACAATATGAGCTTAACAAGTATATTCTTTTAGGGCCTGTTTGGTTGAACATTAATTAATATAATGGAATGGAACGGAATAGAACGGAAGGAAGAAAACGGATTATAATGGAATGAAATGTAATATAGTGAAAAGTTGTTTGGGACAAATGGAAGGATTCATAATGTAATGTAATGAAACATTGTTTAGAAGATGGAAGGAATGGAATATAACATATAATAAATGACTATTATATCCCTGATATTAAAATGATTGTTGCAAGAAATTTAATGCTATGATTTTTTAAAAAAAATTATGTCCAACTAAAAAATCACGCGCAACCGTGACAAATATTATTTTATATATTTTCTATTTTAAAATAATAACAAATTTAATCAATTTTTATCGTTTTATTATTAATTATATACAATTTATTATTAATT
>JAOQMS010000009.1:24547614-24568061 GCA_027563885.1 Erythroxylum longipes | reverse complement strand
TCACAAGCATTCACAAAGTACCAAGTAAGAGGGACAACCAACTATAAATTCTGAGATAAACATGTAAATACAATGGAATACAACTACTCATTACTAACTAATGCTATTATACTTTATTTATGATTTTCTTTTCTTTTCTTTTTCTTTTTGTTTTCTATTTATTTTTTTCTTTTTTTGAATAAAACAACAATATTAGCATATATCAACAAAACATGAGTAGAAGTACCTTTAAAAATATCTCAAAATACAATACAAAACAAAAGTCACTAAATTATAAACATTAAATGTTTACTTTGTACTTCATTAAACTTGTGACAAGGTAAGGATAAAGGATTTTTGGGTTTCAATGTAAGGTGATTAATTTAAAACAACAAGGTTAAAGGCCCAAAGAGGTTTGTAATGGAAAAATTTACTCGGTGGTCATTTAAGCTAAGGGCTTTAAAATAAAGAAGACCTTAATCATTTCCATAAACCATGTAGTTAAACAAATTCAATCTGGTTCAATGCAAGTTCTGAAGGCAAACCTGATTAGAGGAGCATCACATAATACAAGAAATAGAATGACATAAAGATGATGTCATTAAGGCTCAAATTCACTCACAAGAGATTTAATTTAAGAATTCACCTTAATTCCACATATCACCTAATCACTCAAATATTAAACTTTGACTAAGTGTATAAGATCAGTTATTGCAATTAATCAGCATGGTTCACCTTAGAATCACATAGCCTAGTTTAATTTCATGCGTACCCTCAATCTCATCTAAACTAATATGACAAAGGTTCATAGCTCAACATACAACACAAGCATGCAAAAAATAGAAAAAAATTTAAAGAAAAGAGAATCAAAGAAAAGCAAGACCACATAGTCACACACATGTATTCCAATCTTTCCCCCACTCCTAGACCAACATTGTCCTTAATGTCCAAAAATAATAAAAGCACAAAAGAGGGATGGGAATAGAAGTACTCCCCTAGATTGAAGACACCATATGCAACTTTGAAATGAATGATTGCAGCTTTGAAAATAAGGATAACAGTGTTGAAGTGAAAGATTGTAGCTTCCTTTTCAAACTCCTACAAACAAAACAAACCAAAGAAAACAAGTAAAACACTCAAAGCAAACACCCGAAAGATATGCATAAAAGAGAAAAACACACAAAAAAAGGGATACAGATGGGGTGCCTCCCATCAAGCGCTTATTTAAGGTCATAAGCTTGACCCTTGGCATATGTACATCATCCATTATCGAATGGATGCTTGAGCATAACAGGTAGCATGTTCAGACTTCGTGAGGATCCTGGAGCAATTTCCCTCAAAGTCAACTCCTTCTCAAAATGATGCTGCAAGACTTTTGATGAGTAGAACTTCATCGTTTCGCCTTCATACTTTAATGTTCACTCGTCTTTTTGGGCATTGCCTTTCTCCAACTGATTGGATTTCTCCAGTTTACAAAACAGCACCTCCAATTCGTGTTGGGCAGTAATGAGTTCTTCAGGGCTTGCCACTATGATGTATCTCCCATCTCCAAGAGTGTTTCAACTGTATCTCTTCTACTTAATAGTAAATTTTCCTGCACCTATATGTCAATAAAATCCACAAAACAATAGGTTGTTCATCATCTGGAATTTTCATGTCATTGTATATATTGAATTTAATTAATTCACCATCAAATTCCATAGTCAATGACCCATCATGGACATCAACTTTCGTTCTTGTGGTTTTTAAGAATAGCCTTCCAAACAAAATCGATGTTGAAGAAGATACATCGTCACTCCCCATCTGTAAAATATAAAAGTCAGCTAGAAAAAGCATATCGCCCACTTGAACTAAAACTTCATCTAACACACCCTTTGGATAAGCATTTGAACGATCCGTTAATTAAATCACTACATTAGTTTCCTTGAGAGGCCCCACATTTAAAGACTTATAAACATCATAAGGCATCACATTTATGGAGGCACCCAAATCTAACATAGCTTTTTCAATTCTCAAATCACCAATTTTACATGGAATAGTGAACATACCTAGGTCTTGACACTTAGGTGGAAACTTTTTCTTCTACAAAATAGCTGAAATATTCTCCCTCAATTGCACTTTCTCATCAAATTTCAACTTTTGTTTTGAAGTGCAAAGTTCCTTAAGGAATTTAGCGTAACGTCTGGACTTTCTTGAAAGTGTCCCATATTTCCTTCTCTTATTCCTCCTTCTTTGCCTTGGTTAATCGGTTAGGAAAAGAGGGCTGCACAATCAGATTTTTCCAACTTGTTTGCATTTTTTCTGGCTGTTCGGTTGCCTCCTTTGTTACTTCTTCCTCAATTTCTCTCTTGGATATTTTCGGTGGTGGTTCCTTCAATTCCTTTCCAGTCCGCAACATGATAGCTTTAGCACTATATTTGGGGTTGATTTCCAGTTGGGCTGAAAAATTTCCAGAACTTTGTGCCTTCAGTCTATTAATAGTAGTTACCATTTGGTTCATTTGATTTTCAAGGTTTTGGATACTAACTTGAGTATCCTGATGAAACGTCAAGGTGTTAGTGGCTAAAGATTGAACCATATCTTCCAAGGAAGACTTACCTTGGGGATTGGATGTCATTTGTTAAGGTTGTCTAGGCATATATGGTTGTCTAAATTGGTGGAAATTTATTGTATTTTGCTATCCTTGTGGGTTCCTATAATGTAAATTTGGATGATCGTGCCAACCTAGATTGTAGATATTGTAAAATGGGTCATATTTTCTCTAATTTGGTCCAGTAAAACCTCCGACAACATTTACCTATTCTGCATTTTCTTCTTGCAAAATAGGACATGTGTCAGTGGGGTGTCCTAACATTGAACAAATTCCACATACCTTTGCTTTTTCTTTCTTTGTAACTGCTAATTTCGCACAAATGATGTAAGGTTGTCCAATATTTTCTCCAATGCTATCACATTAACTTCATCGACGTGTTTGGAGCTATGGCCAGGACGAATCCCGAATTATTGTGTATTGGAAGCCATATTCGCTATTAAGTCCCTTGCGGCTGTCGGTGTTTTGTCAACTAGAGCTTCGCTGCTTGTAACATCGATCATACTCTTATCTGTGAGCAAATGACCTTCATAAAAATATTGAATCAATAACTGGTCAGTTATTTGGTGATGGCGACAACTAGTACAAAGTTTCTTGAATCTTTCCCAATATTCGTAAAGAGTCTCCCCTGTGTGTTGTCGAATGCCACAAATTTCTTTCCGAATGTTGGCAACTCTTGATCCTAGAAAATACTTCTCGAAGAAAAGTTTCTTCATTTCAGCCTATGTTTGCATATTTTCACCGGCTGAATAATACAACCGATCTTGAGAATCATCCTTGAGAGAAAATGGGAATGCTCTTAATTTGATTTGCTCTTCTATCACATTTGTTGGCTTCATTCCCATACAAACCGCGTCGAACTCCTTCAAATGTTTGTAAGGATCCTCTCTCGGTAAACCCCTGAAAATAAGCAATAAATGAATCAACCCAGATTTTAATTCAAAAGTATTAATGTCACCTAAATTTGGAAAGTTGATGCAGTGGGGCTGTTGAGCGTCTATGGGCGCGGCTAGTTCACGAAAAGTATGATTTACAGCCAGTCTTTCCAATTTCAGTGCTTGTTTTTGTTGTTTCGTCTATTTTCGTAGTCTCTTGGCTGTCTTCTCGATCTCTTAATCAAATTGCAGATGAGTTGTCTCATCTACTCGTGTAACATACATAAATTGTTAAAAAGTTCCCCAGCAACTGCGCCAAAATTTGGTACTATTGTCACCTGCAACCAAATTAATACCAACTTTAACAATAAAAAAATATATAGTTAGTAAAGAGTTGAGATCGTTCCCACGAGGAACTTTAACGGCAATTGTTATACGAGTTGAAACTAAAACAAAATGGGGGGTTTGATTTAACATAAATTAAAAGAAATTAAAATTGGCTGAAAATAAAAAATAACACAAATATTCAAATCTGGAAATTCAGTGAACAAACCTTGGTTTCGGGTTGTCGTCGTTATCAAACTAATATGGATCTTTGATATAAAACTCAGTCCTTAACAAATATTCATTGGGGGTTGTTTTCTCTTAAGATTAAATGAATAGAAACATGTATTCTAAACATCCTTATTAGTCAACAACTTAGATACGATCTTAAGTTTAATTGATTAATAGCTTTAAGAACTAAGAAACCAATGAACAAGACAACACATGTACGGCATGCATTTAATCTAGCAAAGCATCTTCTTAGAATTTTCAACTTTAACGTAAAGTTGATAATCCTAATTGCTACTTGTGATTAGCAAGACTGAACGTCATATCCTACTAATCTAGCTATAAATTAAACAAATCAATTCCTAGTTGCGCACCCTAGAAATCAATCAATTCAATCATGAAAAATAAATCGGAAGACACTTAATATCCATTAATGAAAGAAACTTTATTTAGAATCTCACCATACTAGATGATAACGAGGTTCCCTTCAATCAAGAAGAAAAGTTTAGCAATTCATAGCGAAAGTAAAAACAAATAAAACAATAACAAAAGATGAGGTCTCCATCCGTGGTCCTTTAGGAAAAATACAAAATTTCTAGTCTAAAAACAAGAAAAACCCAAAAGAAACAATCTGTAGAAAAATGAAAAAAGCAGCTTTTCTCTCTACGTGAACAATACACATGAATAATGCACGTCTTTATATATTTTTTGATTTTCTTCTCCTTCATTGTTTTTTGCAAAATTTTAAAGGAAATATATTACCAAAGCTGGAAAACTATATACAATCCCATTACAAGGATTAAAAAAACTAAATTATGACATCATAACTATACTACTAGGAACAGATATCCAAAAACCACAGTACATCAACTAAAGTAACCAATTGGTTCTGAGTTCCTGACTAATAGTATCAAGTTTTTGTTTGGCTATGAATAGTTATCTAATCAGATTGACAATTGTGGCAGTAAGCTCATTCTTATGCTGCTCCACATCCTAATAAATGTGACGGTTCCTTTCCCTCTATATGTAATATATCACCATCTGGAACGATGTTCGGATGATGAGACCATCTCTCAACCCAGGTTTGGAAATCCATATAACCTCATGCAAAACCTCCACCCACTCATAAGAAACAATCTGAACCCCTAATAACTGCAAGATTCTGCTCCACACCACTTTAGTATAAGGATAAACAAAAAACAAGTGATTACGACTCTCATTTGCCTGTTTACACAACACACATATGGGATCATAATTGCCAAAACAAAGGTCCTTGGTGCTCAACCTGTTTTTAATAGCAAGCCACAAGAAAATAGCAGATTTAAGGCTGAATACCTGTCTCCATACCAAATCAGCCCATGGGACTACATCATGTAGCCCCCTCACTATCCCATGTGTCGATTTGGTTGAAAACTCCCCTCAATTATTGGCCATCCACATCCATTTATCCTGCTAATTATGAAAACGTATTCCACCCATATATTGAGTAAGTAAGTGGCCATATCTACATTCCAACAGTCGTGTCCTTTGCCGACTTACCCATGCAACCGTAGCAACTGTAGGGATTCGGTTTCTAAGGACAAGTAAATTATTTCGACACCATAATGGACTAGCTTCATGCCAGTTATCAAACCAGAAATTTGTGTCCTCTCCATTCCCCACCCGGATTTTAATGAAAGGATAAACTATGTCACGTATTTGCAACAAACTTTTAAAAATCCAAGAGTGTTCATACCTCAATTGAAGTTGCCAAAAACTTTGCCCATGTAAGCTATATATCTGTACCTACTTGACCCACATCGATTCTTTATCTACGAATAATCGCCATATTCTCTTCATAAGTAAGACTCTTTCCATTTGCTTGATCAAGATTATTCCCAGACCCCTACGTCTTTTAGGCACAACAATATCACTCAATTTGATTTTTGCTCCTTTGCAACTATCATACTTATCGGTTCATAAGAAGGATTTTATTATTCTCTCCATGTCCTTGATAACCTGCTGAGGAATTACCAGATGAGCAGCCCAATGAACATGCATGCTATTCAACACTAAAACAATGAGAGTAACTCTAACAGCAAGGGATAAAAATCGATTCTACCAAGCATTGATTCTAGCTTTAAGTTTATCCAACAAGGGTAAAAATTCAGAATATTTAGGTTTACCTGGGGTGATCGGTATTCCCAAATACCTGAACAGTGCTTACTGAATTTGTAACCCCACCAACCTAGTAATCCACTCCATATTCTGAACATCAGAGGACACAAATTCCACTCTTCTGTACATTCATTTTCATCCTAGACCATTGAGCAAACACATTCAACAAATTCATCATCATCGATAACATATGAGGATCGCCTTTACATAATAAAATCATATCATCCGCATATAACAAGTGGGATAACTGCAACTCACGGCATCTATAATGATATTGAAACAATCCATTGCATTCCACCATACGAGTCAGTAATCTTGAGAGACCTTCCATCGCCAAAGTGAAAAGGTAAGGGGATAGAGGATCCCCCTGCCGAATGCCTCTATTGATATTAAAAGGTTTCGTCAGAATCCCATTAATTAGAACACTTATGGATGGAGATCGGATACATTGAAGTATCCAATGAAAAAATCGCTAAGGAATTCCAATCTCTTCCAAAAAACTCCTTAAATAATCCTAACCAATCGTATCATATGCTTTATAAAGGTCGATCTTAATTGCACAACTATTAATCTTCTTTCCTGTACAATAGTCACCTAGCAACTCTTGCAACAACAAAATGTTATCCCCAATACTTCTTAAGGGAAGGAAAGCCCCTTGGTATTTACTAACCACCTCAACCAATATTGCTTTCAAACGTTCAGCTAGAATAGAGGCTATGATCTTATAAACAGTAGTGCAACAAGAAATTGGGCGATAGTTGGTAATCCGTTCAGGTTTCTCTTTCTTAGGAATCAAGCACAAGTGGGTGTGATTTATCTCCTTCAATAGCTTACCAGAAGAAAAGAACTCTAGCACCGCTTCAGTTAATAGTTGCCCTGTGATATTCCAATTTTTTTGAAAAAACGCAACCGAATACCCATCAGGACTGGGAGCTTTGGAGCTATTTAATCGAAATAAAACCTCTTTCACCTATTGGGCTGAGACTTGAGCAATTAACATCTCCCATTATTCCTGAATGGGAGAGAAAGCCAATACATCCTTAAACCCAAAACCATTGCCTGCACTGTCAGTATTACCCATAAGATCAGAAAAATAATCTGTAATGTGCCCAGCAAGTTCTTGGTAACCATTGATCACATTACCCGATCATCCTTCAATTCGGTGATGGGATTAATATTACGCCTTGCCATGATAGACTCCTGAAAAAACTTAGTATTTATATCACCCTCTTGTAACCATGATTGCCTTGCCTTTTGTTTAAGAATTGAGTCATGAAGTTTCAAAGCTTCCTGATATTTCCTCATCCGATCAACCTCAAGCATTGGTAACTGATCATTGAGGGGATCATTATAGCATTCCTTCTGTATTTTAGTTAACTCATTACTCAGAACCTGAAGATTGTGCGTCCTCTGCTTTCTAAAATCTTCTATGGCTCTTTTGGCAATTCTTAGTTTCTGCATTAATTGAAAGGCCTTGAATCCTTTAACTTCCATCGTCCAAACCTGCGCAACATCTTCATTAAACCCTCTACCTGGAGTATTTCATTAAAGAATCGGAATGGAGCCCCCAGCCTAGGCTTATCACACAACTGTCAAATGATAATAGAAGCATGATCAGACAATTCTGGTTCTTCGAATTCAGCTGACGCACAAAGAAAAAAACTTATCCATAGATGATTTACCAATGCTTGATCAAGTTTCTTTCTAATGAACATATGGCCTTTTTGCTTGTTTTCCCAAGTGAAACATCCTCCATGGCCTCTAAGATCCACCAAATCTGTGTTATGAAAGAGCTGATTGAGTTCATCTCTCGAACCCCTTCGCTCCTCCCTCCACTTCCGCAGAATTGTGACAATAATTAAAATCTCTGACTACCAACCACAACCTTTGCATCCCATTCCGTATCTCCACTAGTTCTTCCCATAAATTTGCTCTTTGGAAGGCAAAATTTGACGCATAAATTAGTGTTACCTCACGCTGGAATTTCCCAATCAACCTACGCTGTAAATGCATAAATTGGTCCCCCATATTGAGTACTCTAATTCCTACAAAATCTGAATTATACTAGCAGATTATTCCGCCATTATAATGATGACTGCGGTTAGAAACAAAGCTCCATTTAGGCCTCAAAAAAGCTAATCCCTTCCGATCAACATTGGCCTTTATTTTAGTTTCGAGAGGTCCTACCAAAAAAGGTTGTTCCTTCGTAACCAGTTGCTGCACCATCCGCTTTTTAAGGGGGTCATTTAGACCCCTCGTATTCCATACAATTAGCAACATTATAGATGGTAGTTAAAAAAGACACTCAGGGGACATGAGCCCTTTGTTCTTTTTTTTCTTGCCTTTTTCCGTCCCCACACTTCGTTTAGCATCTCCCTCCAAACACTGACTGGGGTCCCCCTTATCCTATTCCGAACCAGCTTCATGTCCATTACTTGAACTAGGCACTATTTCAGGATCAACTCCCTGATCTTTCTCCTATGTCTCTAGATGCGGACCATCCTCCTTCCTTCTAGATTGTGTCATCCCATCTGTTACAACCTGTTCATTGATTCCAGGAGTAATACTACATAAGGATTCCCCCACCTCAGTAGTTCGACTTCCCGTTAACTGAACCTCTCTATTTTGCACTGCCTCAACCTGTAGGTCAAGGGATCCATTTTCAGGTTGCATGGTGGCTCCCAGGGATATCCTACCTTCATCAATAATCCCACCATTAGCTTCATTCCCAAAATTCTGTCCCTTCGTCCCTACCTCCACTGACGCAGCCACATTATCAATTCTCAAGTTCACCTCTCTTTGTTTCCTCTGTTCTGTATGCTGTGTCGAAACTTCCTTCGTAGACATTCCTGGGTCTAAATCCTCAGACCACCCAGATTGCAAAGTACGACCAGTAGCAACCCACCTCTTGTGTCCATAACTTGGATTCCACAGATACGACACAGTAATTACATCCTTAACCAACTCCCCATTATCACCAAGTCCAATTAAAGGCAAGGTCTCAGGCAATGTGACAGTTTTCTGAACTTTAACACAAATCTTAGCATATCCTATGCAATCCATGGTGGCCGTCTGGGAGTCCATGCATATGGGTTTTCCTAGAACACTAGCTAAATAACTCAGCCCCTCCACTGTCCAATATTCCATTGGCAAACCATGAAATTGTACCCATAAAGGAATTACCTCTATCGAGCCTCTATCCACACCTATCCCCGGCTTCCACTGTCTCAAGAACAAGGGCTGGTCACCTATGTGCCACGGCCCTTGTTCAAGAATCTCTATGAGATTAGACCGTTTAGAAAACTTAAAAAGAATAAACCCATCCTCTATGAGCATTGCTTTCTCAAATCCTTTCTTGCTCTACCTAGCCTTAGCTCGTGCTTTTACAATAGTGAATGTCATCCATTTGGACCAAAAAAAAACCCATAAGCGCATGCAACGATGCACGAACTCCAGCCTGCAGCAACTCCATAGGGGGAGACACAATCCTTTCTTGGAACACATTTGGGTAGTAATGAAGTTTACCTTTCCTGACAGAAGAATTAAGCTTATTCCTCCAGGCTCCACTGTTGACTGCCAACGTCGGACTCACTGCTCGAGTGTCCTTTAACACATTTGGGTTGTCCACTTGCTTGCCTGTGGGCGGCGCACCATTCAGTGGAGGAAAAGAATCCAGTGACGGCGGTGGTTCACCTATGCTTCCGGTGAGCTACCACCTGGTGTCACTGTTGGCTCCTAAAATGACCAGCAACACCTTCAGGAAAAACGCCCCTAAAAGAGTAGGGGAAGGGTAGAAAGGTAAAAGAAAGAAGTAGGCAGGAAAGAAAAGCAAGAGAGAAGTCAGAGCATTTCAAAGTAAGAGAGAGAGCCCACTTTTGTCATCTTATCATGATCTTTAATAGATATCTCTCCCAGATCTTCAGGTTGTAAATCTCCATCAATAAGGCAACATTTGAATTTCAAAATCATAAAAAATCTTGAATGTATCGAATCTGATTTAAAATTATATATGCAGAAAATCCTTTCCCTTGTATGTGCCAAAGCTTAGTCATCTAATTTTTCTGTCAGCTGGGAATTCGACTTGTCTTCCTTTTAATTCCATATTTTTGGTCCAATTTCATCTTCCATGTGTTGAAAACCACCTGAGAATAATTTAGAAACAAGTCCATCAATTTCGCACAATAATTTCAACACATTAAAGAAATTTATCCCAAAATTAGTACAAATTTGACAACTTAACATCTTTAATAAATGTCATCACTAACAAATTATAAGTCTTCTTGTTAGGCATATTATTCCAGAGCATTCGTAACAGTTCACCTTGAGGTTGAGGTAATGTTGTAAGCAAAGTTATGTACTTTACTTCAACATCTGCATAAGCTAGATAACCTCCAAAGTATAACTCTTGCATCATGTTATTAACTAAAATAACATGTTGTGTTAGATCATCTCTAGGTATTAAACGCATGCTAACTAACTGTACATACATGCTTCCAATACATCTCTTCTGTGCCTTACATCGAATAAGCTTATGTGTCCGCTTAATAATAGGCATCTTCTTGAAAAACAAATTTTTAGGAATTAGAAGAATGCACAAAATAAAAAAAAATATTTTGTCTAACACATAGTGAACTCATGCTCATATAAAGGAAATTATTTAATTCTATTAGCAATTTATTGAACTAATCAAATTATGATATTAATATCTAATCAATTAGAAAATTTATTTCTAATCTAATCATATTTAAAATATGAATAAGTCATATCGAATTAGAAACTTATTTCTAATTTAAATTATAATTGAACTAATCAATTTATCTTGGTTTAATTAGAAATTAATTTTTAATGAAACTCTTATCTAATTTCAACTAAACAAATTAGTATTGATTTAATTAGAAAACATATGTCTAATTTTACTTCAATGTTAACTAAACAAATTAGTTTAAAATTTATTTATTATTAAAAAACTAATTTATTTTAATTAGAAACTAATTTAACTAAATTAATTAGTTTATGTAAGCCAAAACTATCATAAGCTTATTATCATAATGGATCTCAAAGCTCAAAGCCTTAACGCATTCTTGGTTACTATAATACATATATCCAAAAACTATAAAAATGTCAAATGTAAGTGCTTCTTGCACACTTGACATTTTAGCCCTCATTGTTTGGACTTTGAATGACAGTAGTTTTGTTTACACGGGACAAAACATAAAAGACATTTGTTAAACAATAACTTTTGGAACATGAAAGGCCACGTGCCTTTTTGTTTGTTTCAAGAAGAAGTTGTCTTGTTCCTTCTCTTCTTTGCAGATCGTTTTCTAGTTTTCTTGTTTTTTTTGTCTTTTCTTCTGTTCTTTGTTGTTGAATTGTATTATAGGAGAAAACACACAAAAAACCAAAAATAATATACACCAATTCTAGAAATATACAGGCATTTACAATGAATGTAAGTAATCTATTTTTATACCGAATATGAACTTTGATATAACAGAATCCACAAGAACAATCACAAGTCCAGAAACAGTATATCTAAAACCAACGTGAAACATGCGATTGGTTTATCTAAAATCGTAAGCATGCATATATAAAAACAAATAAACCTAGGCTCTGATACCAATATTAGACTAAAATAAAAACATAGAATATCATCATATAGATCATGTTAAACACGATCGTTTCATATGCATACAAAAACAAAAATTATATACTTAGATTCTTATTGTAGTTCCACCGATTAAAGAATTTTTGTTAAAAGTTTTACTACAGATAATCTTTTTACTTCTTTTGTTGTTCTTTGTGTAAAGACCATATATATCAAAGAAGAAATACATGCTAATCTCTTTTATGCTATTCATTCTTTGGTTTTTTTACATTCAAACAAAACATAACTACCTTTGATAGTTATTTGAAGAACATAACCAAAAAAAACCTCTCATGAGTGTATAATGATTCATAAGTCTTTTATCTTTTACTCCTATATAAGGAGTCTAGTGGTGGCTTTTATAATATAAGTTACTACTTGGCGAAGGCTAATAGTACAAATATTTAACTACCCTATTTGTAAGAGAGCTTTTGTACTCTTTCTTTACGGTGAAGATTATTTTGGTTTGTTGCCCAAAATTTTTCCCTATATTAGGATTTTCTCGTATTTTCTTGTATTTCTTTTATTTTGTGTTTGCATTTAAAATTCTTTTTTCTACTAGGTGTTATTTGGTGTTGTTTTCTACCAGCTTAGCGATATAAGTCTGTACCCATCATAACATATTAAAATAAATCAAGAAGTGTACGAGAAATTTAGCAAAATGTATTTATTTACTGTTCATATTAATTTGTTACAGGTTTTGCGCGCGGCCAATTACGATCCGAGTCGCTGAAAAAATGACATCTGAACCAAATCACACTATGATTACTCCTCTGCATTTCTCAACTTCATAACTGAGTCGTGTACTGGAACAGCGCGACGACTCGTTCCTGAGATGTTTTCGTCTTCGGGACTGCAGAATTCAAAGGCAAAAGCAATAAACCCCATGAGCATAGGCGTGATCATCAGAATCAAACCAACGGGCACCATCCATTGTTGTGTGTTTGTTGGGTGATATTGGTACTCCCAGCAGCCAAGAACTAGCCCTCCTGCTAAGCTGACCGCAAGTAATGACAAGCAAGATATGCGCGTCTTCACAATCTTCTCCAGCTCGTCCTTCTCTCCCTTATGTTTTCCCATCAACCAAAAAAGAGCCTTCTTTGCTTTATCTTCTCTCTTTACACAACACACAAAAGGACAACCAGGAGTTAGTTTCTAAGGCTATAACAAGAAGCATAAGAAAAATAACATTACACAAAGTATGGCTACCTCGGGTTCGAGGAAAACTAGGAGGAGAAGATTAAGCAGAAGTTTAAGAGATATGGTTAAGAGGTGGAGTTAGAGACAAGCGGTGAAGAATAAAGACTAGTGATGACGACAGGATGGTGGGAAGCTAATAAACAAGGCCAGACTCCAATGGCTAAGGGATTAAATTAAAACTTAATAGTAAAAGATTCGTATAATTTTATTCATCTTAAAAGTTTGTTATTCTAAATTAATAAAAATATTTTATAATATTATAAAAACTTAAGACATCATATTAAATATCGAACTAATTTAAGATAAGGTAACTCATTTTATCTTTTTTAATCAAAAACATGTTATACTAAATTTATCTAACAATAACTACAACTCTCGGTGACCAAAACGGTTTGGAAAATTCTAATAATAAGTAGCCTTCGTCTTAACTAGTCGAGAGACTGTTTTTAATTATATAGTAACTTTATCTATAAGGGAAAAGAAGAATGCTGATTAGGTCTAGAGTGTTAAAAACTAGCTATCCATGAATAAGCTACTTGGGGCAGATTCCATTTGGTTTAAAATTTGGATACTCTAATGGTTTTTGTGGACAGGTGGGTATTTCCTGTTTGTTTCTAGGAAATAGCTTGAGTTCTTGCCCAAGGAAATTGACAAACAGAAAGGGACGTATCCAACCTGAATATTGAATTGGTTGGATTTGTGTTAACTTGTGCACGATTAGGTATTTCACTTTATGGCCAAAGCAGCTTTTACGAAGATGTGTGTAGGGATTCTAGGGAACCTATTGACTGGACGCAAGTTACTTGTGAAGGAAAGTGTCGAAGGTTACACTCAACTGGTTGCAACAGGTTTCATCTAGGTCAGGGACAATCAGTTCTTTTATTATCTGGCCAGGAGCTCTTGTCGGTCTACTCTTGACAGTTTATGATACTAGTACTCTTTGGTAAATTTTAATCTAGGAGAGCTGGAGTTAGAAAATTTTATGTTTTGAATTTAAATCCAATCGGAAGGTTAAATAAATCCAATTTTTATAATTTAAATTTGACCCCATTTAATTAGGTTGAAATTTAATTAAATTCAAGTTAAACTTATTTTTTAAATATTTAATTAATAAAATGAAGTCATTTTAATTTAATACATTTAATATGTTTAAGCTTCAAGTCGAGTCGAGTAGAATCGAGTCAAGCAGTTTGAATTAAGTTTGATTCAAAAATTAAAAATTGAAAATAAAAATTCGAAGAGCCAAATAGTTGAAACCTTTTTCTATATTTAAAGGTTTCTTTACAAACCTACTTAATGTGTAACTTGTTTACTACTGCGCTAAAGAGACGATGTCTTATTACATAAACTTCAATTATATTACCTATGAAACAATTTATAGGATCCGGAGACTATCTTAATAAATAGTATAATCCAATGACTAAGAAATTCAATCAGTTCAGTGGCTCAAACGTAAAAATTTTAAACCATTCAAATTTTCAGTTCGATAGCTCTCATTATTAAAACATATCAATTTATTAATTAATTGTTCAATTTTTTGTAAATTAATAAATTCTGATAAACTAAAATAAATAAATTAATTTTCACTTAACAATTTTTTTAATTAAACTTCAAATTCTTCGATTAATAAAATATATCTTTTAATCATATTTCAAATCTTTTAACTTTACTTATGATATTTTAATACCCGTTAAACTTTTTAAGTCTTAATCCTTTAGTTTAACTTCTTATCTAGTTTTTAAAACAATGGTATAGTTCACATTCTTTTGTTGAGTAATTAAAAAAGTTCAATTACAGACTTGTGTTATACACAAACAATTTGAATTTGAAAAATCCAGATATTAATTTGTTCGAATCTAAAAAAGAAATGGTTATATATATTAATTCTCTTAAATTTAATTTTTGATAATTATGAGGCATTATAAAAAAGGGAACGAAAGATTGCCATGAGACAGTAAATAGATGCGTTAGAGAAGAGTAGAACATAGGAGATCGTTGGTAAACCAAAGAGGAAGAACATAGTTGACTATGAATAGATTTTCACCCTAAAATATAAAGTCGATGGATCACTAAAGAGATATAAAACATAGTTAGTTGATAAAGGGTACGCTCGAAATTATGGGATTGATCAATTTGTAGATATTTACCCTAGTGGAAAGAATGAATACTATAAGGATTTTGTTATACTCGGCAACTCACTTTGATTGACAACTACTGTAGAATGATGTGAAGAATGGCTTCCTTTGTAGAGATTTAGATGAATAAATATACATGAACATTCCACTAGACTTTGAAGAAAATATGGGCAAATAAAATTTGCAGGTTAAAAAAAGGCCCTATATAGGTTGAAATGATCTCCTAGAGCACAATTTGGTAGTTTTGCTAAAGTTATTAAAGAGTTGGGATATAAATAAAATTCAAGTTCATCACACTTTTTTTACCAAGCACACGGTCAAGGTGATTATACTTTTAGGGAATGTTGATGATATTATCATAACTAGAAATTCTATAAGTAAAAGAAGAATTAAAGCAACGATTGATCAAGGTGGCATATTCCAAACAATAAAATTTCATATCTCAACAGATGTATATGATTGATCTCTTAAATGAGATAGGAAAGGATGAGTGCAAAGAAGTGAAAGACAAACCAATTGTTGATAGCTTAGTAGGCAAGCTCATATACCTTGCCCATACTTAACCCAACATAGCATACTTAATAAGCATAGTTAGTTCATATATGGTATGAGAGAATCACATCTATAAGCTAATATGTAGGGTGCTACATTGTTGAAAAAGCAATCCCAGGAAAATAATTTTAAGAGGAATAATCATCTCTCCCTATAAGCCTACTCTAATATAGACTATGCAGGATCTCAAGTGGACCAAAGATGAATCATAGTTTATTGCATTTTCCTTGGAGGCAATTTAGTAACTTGGGGCAACAAACAAATCAGTTATGGCCAGATCATTAACATAATAAGAATTTAGAACAATTGCTCAAGACTTATATGAGTTGTTATGGTTGCAGATTTATTATAGATGACTTGAAAGTAAGTGGACAAGTCCTATCAAAATCTATTGTGACAACAAATCAACCAATAAAGTTAATATTGCTCATAACCTTATTCAAGATGATAAGACAAATCATATTAAATTTGATAGATATTTTATCAAAGAGAAATTGGAGGAAGGACATATGCATAGCATTTATTCCATTGAGAAGCCAACTAACTAATATTATATCAAAAGAAACATGATAAAGTGTAAAGAAACATTTAATATTGCATGGATAACCATCAGCTAGCCTTCTACTCTAAATTAGAGATGCGAGATCAGTGATACATCAGTACAATTCACTCTGTTCACTCAAACCAACCTTCAACAAGGTAATTGACAGCCAAATAATAACCACCAACAATTGCAAATGACGCTACCCCACTACGTGCTATTCGCAGCCAGATGCCACGGAACAACAGATTCCGATCTGCAGGATGAATGCCTGTAAGTCTCTCCAACCGTTTACCTTGACGATTCCATTTCAATAACCTCCTCTCCACTGAAACAAACTGGGCACAGAAAAAAATCTATTTTTATTATATATTAATTCATAAGACAATCAAATGTTTTCATTTCTTAAAAAGATAACTCATTTTGTCTCAAATTTATTCACATCAGTGTTAAACCTTTTAATATCTTTCAACTAAATTTCAAACCTTTTAAAATGCAACTTATTAGCATTGCAAAATGTCTGAATAGCACATTAGGAGGTACTGTATATAAGGGTAGGGAAATGGAAAACAGCATAAGAACCGAGTACAAGAAACATGTGTTTTGTGTCCATCTTGTTCAGGCGGCAAACTAACATAATTATAAATGGACATAAAGAACAGCTTTGTTCAGTTTTTATTGTGCTTTTCATTTCCCTACTCTTTTCTAGGGAACCTCCTAATCCGCTATTCAAACTCATATAGGCAGAACAGCAGCTCCTTGCCGAATGTGTATAAAAAGGTAATGCAGCATGATGTAACTAGAGATACAGCAAAAACAAAAACATACAAAATGGTGATAGTATACATCAAATAATGGACAGGTATCAATCAACACTGCAGCTTAGCAAAAGGTTTCAACGAAAATAACATAATAATAAAATTTGAAATAAAATGCAAATGCAAACTACTTTCTAGAATGAAGTATACCTTGGGCAGCACACTACATTCTGATCGGCTCTTGGCAGTGTCAAAACAGTGAGATGCAGCAGCGGCCATAGAACCAGAAAACCCGGCTGCAAGGCTAACTGCTAATGGAGAAAGGGGCCCAATTTCTTCATCAGACCTGATCATAAGCGAGGAACCTTTTCACACCAAAGATGATAAAAGCACTGATATTCTGGTTAAAGCTGCTATTTAAGGATCATATAGAAGCCACCTTGAAAGAGTAGGTAATAGGTCTTCACAATGTAAAACAGATAATTCCAAGAAAACGGCATTACAGTAATTCAATGCAGTATCTATTTTAGTGCGAGTATCTACAACACAGCGGACTAGGTCAAAGGTGTGAAGTAACAATCACAAGCACCACTACACTAACCAACATCAACAGGACATTCCGAATCAGCACAACACTAAGATATCAAACAGATATAGAAACTTATAACAAGAATGCATTTAATGCCACATAGTGCTCTTCTGCTACTATGAATATTGCAAGGCCAAGCAACTGAAAGATACATACAAAAGTTCCAGATTTACAGTGATACTATAAATGGGCAGTTTGAGGAAGCCTAGTGATATTATAAATAAGAAGCAAGTTGAGGAAGCTTTGCACAATTAATGCAATCTATCCCAATTTAATGCTGGATCAAACACAATGATTGATGGATTATTAGTTCAAATATTTGAGAACATGTAAATATGGAACTTCAGAATGCTTCTGTACTTCGTATGGAAACTGTTCAGATGATAACTTAATAAAAGAGCACAAACATATGTCTCATTTGTGGCCTTGAGGGGGTTCAGATAATTAATCTAGTGGTTTCTGCAGACATTTAAATGCACTGTGCTATTTTTGAAGGCAGATTAGCTAGTTTCTATCCGGAATTATTTTCAGTGTTAGAGCAGGAACTGATGACAGATTTTGTATCAAAAGATCAAATTATGACCTGGGTTCAGGATCCATCCCAACTGCCTTCCAGATAAGCATTGCTTCGTGTAGGAACTGCTAACTGCCAAAAAATATCCCACCAAAAACAGAATCTCGAGCAATTCCTGACCGTGCTCCTCTCCAAAATGTACCCAATCCTTCCAAAGAGGTTATATTAGATGGTTTCCGAACCTCAGAGACAGGTGGTGGCCTCCCAGACCCTGTCATCATCCAGGGGTATTCTTGCAAGGCACCAGACAAATTCGGATGCTTGGCGGTTAAGGTTGTCAGAAGGGCAAGAGATTGGCTCAGTGCCTTCTTATTTGGAGTATATCCATGTAGAAGTTTAGCAATCACGGGTGTAACCGCTTTAGTTTCTGCAAGAGAGTTAGAAACCAGGATACGAGATGCAGCGGAAACCTGACAACGTAGTTTAACAAGTTCAAAGGGTGAGCTTAAAAGTGACTGTACAGCACCAGCTACAGTTCCTGCCATGAGAGCCTCAGAGACATACACATATTTATCTTCACGACCATCTGCCAGAAATAAAAGGAATTTTCCCAAGACTAAGAGTTGAAATTTGTCAATGCAGTGCTTGCTTACATTTAATGAGGCACCATACATATACGGTAGTGAAACAATTGCTTTTGTAGATAATGCATTGGTAAAAGTTTCGATTGTTCATGTGTTCATTTTATCAGTGCACTTCTCAACAAAAGTCAAGGAAACGGTGCATTTTTTATGAAAAAGCATAACCATTTTGACTAGCAGGAAATATTACGATCCGGAGTTCACATTAATGAATGGAAGTAAGTTCCCAGTAAGAGAAAAAGGAATAGAATAGTGAGTAATCTGAAGAAAAGAATACAAATAAATCTTAGTATTTCAACAGGAACAGCCTCTTCAACTGAAAAATTCCATAAATCTTCTATTGAGGCAAGGACAAAGCTGACAATTATGACAGGAAACAAACTTTGTACCTGATGAAATATAAGTAAAATTTGAGATTTACAAGGACTTCCAGGTCCTTTTCTCCTTTAGACATAGTATTTCGAGATTGGCATAATTACGCTTATGACTGCTCTTATCAGGAATAAGTAAATTGATTTTCACATAGAGCTTGCAAATTCAGTATAAAATACTAATATTGCATTAGTTCAAAGAGAAGTCAATATAGCAAAGAAAACACAGACATTGACTATGTGTTTTTTCGCCCACATCAAGTAAATCCTTACATGACTTAAACCTAGTAAATTCTATAAGCATGGATGTACTCATTCAGACACAAAAAGTTAATGAGGAAGGCCAAGATAATGTGATACGACTCCCACACTACTCCCCTACTGACTTATTCTAGAAAGAAGAAGAAAGTACATGACAAGGAGCAGGTTGTCGACCAAGTCCAGCTTACTGAGCTGTTGGATACCCACGTTGAACTAACTCCTAAAGATTTGGTCAAGTTCTACCACCTGGATTGAGTGGAGCACCCCACTAGCGTCAGTTCCTACCAGCTCTTATCACCTATCTTCTAGGCATTTTCTTGAATTGTTAGTGAATAATACTTTAGGATAGTTACTATATATATCCTAGGACTTGTTTTTGATAAGGGGTCTAAGATTTGTTAATTGTTATTTTACTTGGGGACTGGTCCGCTCGAAAGGACTATTCTATTGGTTGTATTGTCTTTAAGATTCTTGCACTCTGTCATTCCTCCACTACCTTTGCTACTTCTATCATAATGCAAACACGATAATATGTTCAAAGATAGAATATAAATTAGATTTTTAATATACGGCATATTTACAACCTTGTAGCCCATGTTCTATAACCAAAAGTGGTTTTTAATTTTACATTCTGTTAAGTACCAAAATAATGATTTCATCATAAGTTACAAGTTAGTCCAATACGAAATAATTTAAGCCAAGTGAACAAAATGATGATTTCGTGTGGAATTCATGTGTGACAAACAAAAGAGTGCACAGGAATGTAAGGAATTATGTTCTCTCTCATGTAGTTGACAGACATAATCAAGGGAAAAGGAACATAAGAACAGTAGCATGTAAGATTTGAGGAAATCTATGTCAAGTTTGAAAGTCCCAAGTTATAAATGGAAAATTGAGCTTGTACAATAGCATATTGAATCCACTGTTAGTAGTTCTTTGCAAACTACAGAAAATCAAGTCTGGTGATTCTTACATTTTCATAATAAATTCTTTTAAGACATTTTTAACCAATTGGTAGATCAGAAAAAGATTTTCTTTTTGGTACAATTGGATATTGAATAGCAGGTAAAGGTCTAATTTTAGTTCTG
>JAOQMS010000009.1:24491495-24507162 GCA_027563885.1 Erythroxylum longipes | reverse complement strand
ACATAACTATACTTGAGACAAATACAATTTATCTGTTTTGTCCCCTACAACCAAACAGTCTTCTGTCCACCATTTTTTTTTGTCTCTGTCTCCAATTTCTGTCTCGTGCCAGGGTACGAAACTGAATCACAGCAACCAAACGCAGCGTAAAGGATATGTGATAAAGATTGACCTAAAAGAGTTCCAGAGGGTTAAAACGATTAATACATGTTTATTAAACCCAAAATTTTGATGGTTGCACTTATGAATGGATGAAGCAAAAGTTTGAAATTTCAAAAGCAAGTAAATAATTGAAAAAACACAATAATTTCAGATCACCCTAAAGTGAAGAGGGTACTTAAACATCATAAAAACTATGTGCAATTGAAAAATAACATTTGATAATGATACCATTCATTTGAAACTATCCGTACATGTCAATAATAAGCTGACTAAACATGAACCGAAACCAAAAACAGAGTCTTACCCTTGACTTGAGTTTACCCTTAATTTCAGTCTTAGAGCTGAAGAGACCCTTCTGGAAAAATCTGTAAACTTAAAGGTACAAAACAAGTAAGCATGTGCTTTTAAGGAAGTGTGTTCATTAAAATAGGGAAGGATATTCAGAAAAAGAGCAGAAATAAAATTTGGTAAGGATCAAACGCTTATAATTGCACTTTACAAGGCTTAAATTGATAGTTTGTCACTGAAACCTTTTGTCGAATACTTAACCTTCCTACAACAGAACAAAGACCTAAAGTGACAAACTTTTGCTATCTTCTGTAAGCCTTTTCAATAAGAGACAAAGACCTAAAGTAACAAGCTTTTGCTATCTTTATACTCAAAAGTGATGAAGTTAACTTTAACCAGAGAAGTAAATAACGAATCAACTCTTTTTTCAAGCATATGAAAAGTAAAACCCATGAACCCTCAGGACAACAACTTTATGATTCCTTGTTGCCCTCTAAATCTAGAAACAAGCAAAAGACAAATGCTTAAAAGAAATCCCAATAGTTTCTTTTAGGCTATGTCTGGATTTTATCCAAGGCTCTAGTCAATTTTCTTAGTTAACATTTACTAAACCTTAAGATAGAGAGAACATAAAACAAGAAGCCTACAATTGCGCACCAATTTTTCGGCTTTATCTGAATGAAAATCTATGTGCATCAATCGTCTTTTCCATTCCTTCTTATCAATCCCAGCCTTTCTTATTAACCAAGTTTATAAAGATCGAAGTGAAAAAGTAAGCAGCTAGTTCAATCTTCATTGTCTCGAATGAAAAAAGAAAAAGTTTAACATCGAAAACGCAAGAGAAGAGTATTTAAATTAGAATGAAGGAGTAGAAGATCGTGAAGAGAGAAGATTGTTTAAAGAAAAAAGAGATAAAAATCCTTACCCCAAAACTCCATTTTTGAGTGAGTGTACACTGGTTATTACCAACACCCTCTTAATTTTGTGGGTATTCTTTTCCGACGACACAATCATGATCAGAACGAAAGATTAGAAGATCAAACACTGGTAAAATATTTTGATCAGAATGAAGGTTAATGAAGAGAGAAGACGTTTAAAGAAAAAAAGAGAAAAATCTACCCAAAACTTTCTGAATGAATTGTCGCTGGGCATATTCATCATTTTTTTATCAGCTGAAGGCCAAATGCTGGTCCTCCTGTGCTTTTCGAAAATCAGCTAATTGGGTTCAATCAACCAACCCAATTAGCTGATTACCAAACATAATAGGTAGTTGTTTAATATAGTGAATCGACTAATTTTTAACTGATAAGCCATTCACCAAACGGGGCCTTTATCTAGGCAACATTTTTACTTTTATCATTTTTTTAACTTTCTGTAGATTTAGAAATTAAGAAAATAAAGGGTTGAATTAAACCATGGCATAAGAAGTTTGATTTTGTTAAGAGCTTTTGAACAAGAGATCAATAACACATAAACAAACTGGGAAAATGACATTTATTTGATATGCAACCTGGCTATATAATAGCCTTACAGGATAAAACAAAGAAAACAAATACACCCCACGTTTAGCTACAAACGTGGTAACAGACTAGGAAAAATTCAAACTTATAACTACATCCTGTAGACTAGGACACTTATTAACTGAATAACAAACTACTCTAAGCCATGACATTCCCTCCCTTAAACTAGATTGCCTAAGTAACTAGTTTACTGTAGGTGCTTTACAAACTCCCAACTGATTTCTCAACCTTCGAAAAGACTCCAGTTTAAGTGGTTTAGTAAATACATCAGCCACTTGCTCCTGTGTTCCACAATGCTTCAACTGCAGGACCCCTTCTCTGGCCAACTCCTTTAGGAAGTGAAAACGCACGTCTATGTGCTTGCTTCTACCATGCATCACAGGGTTTTTGGATAGCTTGATTGCTAAGCTATTATCACAGAAGATGGTGGTGTTTTCACTACCTTCATAACCAAGTTTCTTCAAAATTCTCTTCATCCATACGGCTTGACATAAACATGCTACAACAGCTACAAATTCAGCCTCTGTTGTACTAAGAGTGACAATTGGTTGTTTTCGCAAAGACCAAGCCACTGTTCCAGAACTCAAAATAAAAACATAAACTGAAGTACTTTTTCTATCCTCCAAAGAATCTACATAATCATTTTCAGTATAGCTATTTAACTCCTTATTCCCTCCCTTCCTATAAAGAAGTCCAAAACTAGTTGTTCGTAGCAGATAACGTAAAATTCTCTTGGCTGCCATGAGATGAAGTACTATTGGCTTTGACATGTACCTACTAAGCATACTTAGTGCAAACATTGTGTCTGGTCTTATGGTTGTCAGATACATCATACTTCCCAATAATTTCTTATAAAAGGTGCCATCAACCTCCACTCCATTCTCATCCTTAAAGATCTTAAATCCTGGAACAATGGGATTTTGAACTTCATTGCTACCCTTCATCCCAACTTCTCAAAAACCTCCAATCAATATTTCTTCTATCTTATAATGATCCCTTCATCACACTACATCACTTCAATGTCGAGGAAATACCTCATTTTTCCCAAATCCGACCTATCGAATTCCTTGATCATTGAACCTTTGAACTCACTAATCATATCCTCATCATCTTCAATATAAATCAAATCATCAACATACAAGCTTATAATCAAACATTTACCTTGTTTGTTGGATTTGATGAAGAGTGTTTGTTCACTATCACACCTATCGAAGCCTTCTTTTAGAAAGTATGTATCAATCCGATTAAACCAAGCCCTAGGAGCTTACCTGAGTCTATACAACGCCTTGTTGAGTTCATAAAATTTGTAAGCTTCATTCTTCACCTCATACCGTCTTGGTTGATCAACAAAGACATCCTTATTCAACTCTCCACGAAGGATTGCTGACTTAACATCGAGTTGGCAAATACTCCATCCCTTCTGTGCAGTGAAGGCAATAATTGTTCGAACTGTATCCATTCGAGCCACTTGTACGAAAACTTCCTCATAATCAATTCCATATTCTTGTGCATAACCTTTCATAACTAAACAAGCTTTATAATTCTCAACTTCTACAAGCTCATTCAGCTTCGTTTTATATACCCACTTGACTTCAATTCTTTTAGCTCCTCTTGGTAACTCTGCTATAATCCATGTCCCATTCTTCTCAATGGATCTCATCTCTAAATCCATGGCTTGTCTCCATTTATCATCCTTTACTGCTTCCTCATACCTTATTGGATCTGCACTAGTAAAGAGAGTCATATTGATATTAAAATCTTCATCAGAGAGACCGAGACCTTCTCCAGTTTCATAGTCTCTCATCCATACCAAAGCCCTTCAATTTTTACCTTCTTCAGAACTAGTTGAATCTGAAGAACTTTCCACACTTATAGGACTTGGCAGAATTTCATCACTTTCTTCACTAACATCTGTATCTTCTCTTTTAGACTCACTTGACACACTTTGTTCCTCCTCATCTCCCCATTCCAAGTCTAGTAGGATATGTTTTTTGTAGCTTCTATCCCTTCCCACTTCTTGTCCTCCTCGAATACAACATCAAAGCTGATCACAACTTTCTTTGAGACCAGATCATGAAGCCTATACCCTTTTGATTCTTCACTTACTCTCAATAGAACACAACTATGGCTCTTGTCTTTAAGCTTTTTCCTTCTAGCATTAGGAATGTAAGCATGAGCAATAATTCCAAAAACCCTGAAGTGTTCAATAGATGGTTTACTTCCATTCCAAGCTTCCTCTGGAGTCATGTCTTTTGCTGATAGTGTCAGACACCTGTTCAACACATAGAATGTCCAATTCACAGCTTCAGGCCAGAAGGTCTTCGGAATACCCTTCTCGAATAACAACCACCTCACCATGTTCATCACTGTCCAGTTCTTCCTTTCTGCAACACTGTTTTGTTGCAGTGTATATGTTGTAGTTAATTGCCTCTTTATTCCATTACTCTTATATTATTCATTGAATTCTCCTGAAGTAAACTCACCACCACGATCTGTCCTCAAACATTTAATAACCAAACCAAACTCTTTCTCCACACGATTCTTAAAAGATTTAAAAGAAGCAAATGTATTTGATTTTTCAACAAGGAAATCTACCCATGCTTTCCTACTGAAATCATCTATAAAACAAATCAGATACCTCTTATGAATGTTGGAGACAGGAGAATGGCTAGCCCTCTTTCTTGCAGCTAACTTATGCTGAGAAGATGATTCTTCAGTTTCAGTACGTAAAACACTTCAATTACTCTATGATTTAAACCATCGAGAGATAATCTCACATTACCTCTTCCTACCAGACTCATCTTCATATTGTTACCTAACTTGACCATCTGTTTGAATCCTTCATCTAGCTCACAAAACAATGATCGATCACCACACATGTGGTTACTATAACCTGAGTCAAAAAACCATATATTGTTTTGATTTGCTCCATGTATCTCCACGTACGCCATGAGAAGCATTTCTTCTGTATCATCGAACTCTGCATAATTTTCCTGTTTATCCCACGTTGGACACTCATATTTATAGTGTCTAAGTTGATGACATTTAAAGCACTTAACAATGGCTTTGTTGAAAGGTTGAGGATCCCTTCCCCTGCCTCTTCCTCCTCTGAACACAGATCTCCTACGTCCTCTTCTACCATATGTCTCTTCATATGTCACTTTAAGCGCTTGCTCTTGTCCACAGCTCCTCTGAAAATTTTGTTCATTTATAATGAGTGAACTTTGTAGTTCATCAATTGTGAGTGAATCAATATCCTTAGATTCTTCAATCAAGACAACTATATAATTAAATTCTCAGTCAAAGTCCTGAGGATTTTCTCCACAATGGTAACTTCTCGTATTTGCTCACCATTACTCCTCATCTTGTCAACAATAGCCATATCACGAGCAAAATAATCAGTGATAGTCTCACCTATCTTCATTTCAAGTATCTCGAAATCTCTTCTTAATGCTTGTAGAGCCGAACGCTTGACCCTAGCATTTCCTTCAAACTTTCTCTTCATGGAATCCCATGTCTACTTCAAAGTGTGGTTCTCCAAAATTTGCTCAGGAATTGTCCTGTCAATCTCTTGAAATAGGTAATTATTCACTTTGAGGTCCTTAACCCTTAACTCCTCCAATTGCTTTTGCTACGTCTCACTTAGTGCTGCTCCTGCCTGTGGTTCTTCATAACCAGTTTCAACTAGACTCCAATAACCTTTAGATCTCAAAAGGTTTTCCATAATCATGCTCTAATGGTCATAATGACCATCAAAACGTGGTATGGCAGGTTGCAAAAAATTCTTCTCTTCACTCATTTTGAGTCACTCAAAAGGCTGCAGCTTTCTTTTTCTCAGGCCCAATGGGGAGCTCTGATACTAGAATGTTAAGAGCTTTTGAACAAAAGATCAAGAACACAAAAACAAATTGGGAGAATGACATTTATTTGATATGCAACCTGGCTATATATAATAGCCTTACAGGATAAAACCACGAAAACAAATACACCCCACGTTTAGCTACAAACGTGGTAACAGACTAGGAAAAATTCAAACTTGTAACTACATCCTGTAGACTAGGACACTTATTAACTTAATAACAAACTACTCTAAGCCATGAAAAATTTATTATTCAATGATTCTTTTATTAAATTACTATATTGGCTGTCTCTCATTTGCTATAAATTTGTTTGTACAAAAATATCCTATCGAATAACGCCATATTTACATTTTGTTACTTTTCATATATAAACATAATAAATTTGAAAGTAAGAAATACTCAAAAAAACAAAAGATCTAATTGTCCTATATAGCTGACTGCTAGGGTGTGTCTCATTCTCCGTTTTTTTCCTGATTGACTATTTTAAGACCTTTTAAAACTTATTTTTCATCATTTCATAATGTTTCATATTGGGATTGGAATACATACTGCTTTAAGACAGAAACTTAATTTTCTATTTTCTATCGGGTCGATTATTTCAAAACCTCCCAAATTATCATTTTGTACATAATAATTGTATTTTTAGCATTAAGTAATGATATTTTTATAAAATTATAATATTTATAATATAATATTGATTAAAGAAATTTTTGAATAAAAGTAGTGATATTTTTTGTAAAAAAATAGTGATACTTTTTTTAGTAAAGAGTAGTGTTATTTTTTTTATGTAAGGTGTTTTTATAGGATTGTGATATTTATAATATAAACCAGGGATATTTACACTATTGACTAAAGATAGTTTTTACATAAACTTTAAGTTGTTGTTTAAGTTTTAGAATTTATACACAACAACTACCGATTGTTATATATTACACTTCCGTGGTTGATAAAGTAGTTTAATTTTATTTCTTACCAAACTATGAAAGTAACTCATTTCTTAAAAATTGTTTTGAAAAAATAAAATTCATTGTAATATTGGAAATTTCTTTCTAAGGTTCTACAAAATATCAGTATCCCTACAATCATTAAATATCATTTAAGCTCTTGTCAACTTAAAAATATCATTTTCTCTATCTTTAGTTTCCAATCATTGGTTTAATTTCTTGTAAGCTCTACTTTTAACTTCTGAGATTATCTTCTTCGCCTTTTTTTTTTTATCAATTTGTAACTCTCTCTATTCTCTGTACCTCTATGGTGTTATCTAGTAGGACTTAACCTTGTCTTATAAATCTTCATTCCACCACTAAGATGCCATCTGACTACCCCTATGCCTTTTAGAACACATAAGATCTATTTAGTTGTATTCCTTAAAATAGTTGTTACTCTCCCACATATGGTTAGCATATCCTTCCAATTTTCATTCTTCTCTATATATACCTTATTCCTAAGTTGTTCCACCGTATTCTCTCTTAGATTCCACCATCTGAATTTGGTAAAAATGCTAAGACTTCTCTTCTTCCTATAACCCTTAATTATAAGATCCAAAACTAACAATCTACATTGAGTTGACAAGCAAGCAATAGGTATCACCTTACATTCCTTGCAACTAAGTCAATTGCTCTACCTTACAAGGAAGTAGTTAATTTGAGTTTTCGTGGTTTTGAAAAAAGAGTTGGCTATCATTACCTCAAATGCTATTGCAAGATCCAAAAAGCAGTCCCACTATCATTCTTATTACTATACCTGAAACCCTTATGAGTTCATAAATATCCGTTTGAGGTTGCCCATATATGACCATTAAGGTCTCCTCCTAGAATAACTCTCTCGTCAGGGAGGTCTGTTGAGTCACCTAATCTAGCTTTATCCAGAATTGATGCTTAAGTTGTTCTTCCAACCATACTTGAGGTACATAAGGACTATATGTTCTTCAATTATAAGGAGGACATGTTTTTTATAGAAGGGGGTTTTATGACTTCTCAATTACTAATAAATTATATTTGAGCTACAAAGAAATGCCATCCTGTCTGAAGAATAATTGCACATGCTCCAGAATTAAGAAAACAAAGATGGAAATAATTCTTAGCTCCAGTGTGATTAGTGCATGGAAAGAGAGAAATAAAAGAGTGTTTAAAGATGTCTAGATTCCTATCTAAACTATGTTGAGATAACTCAACCAATGTATTAGAAAACAATTGTCCAACATGAGGGAAATGAATAGCTAAACACAATACTCAAGCTATAGGATATAAAAAAGTGAGACAAAAAAAGCCAAATGGAGGTTAATGTAGCAAAACTATAGGGAACAAAAATTACAACACATGCAAGGTGAACAACATAAACTTAATGGCTTATGACGTAGAAGAGAAAAATTGCTATAGAAGAAAGAAAATAGTCACTCACAGGATAAAGTGAAGGTAGATCAAAAACATCCATATGTAAAAAGGAACTAACTACTCCAACTACAACTTTAGAGAAGCCTAAGTTACTGCAAAGCCTATAAAAAAGAAGCAAATTGGTGACAATAGGGGTTCATTGAGAGTAACTTATCAAAAGATCAAATTAGGGAAGGACAAAAGGGGGTAAAAGGAAGGCAAAATTGGAGGACACTTGTCCATGGTGTGGGTCTAATGATCAAGTAGTAAGTGAAGCATACAACATAAATGGTTTAGGTATAAGTTTAAGGCTTGTACTAAAGAAGCTATATGGTATATAAATTATTATTTAATGAAATTTTAAATTCTAAAAAATTTCAAAAACTTCATCTTAGTTTTCCAATAGAGATAGTAATTACCATAAAAGAATAATGTTTTCTCCCTCTTATTTAGATGAGGATCATAATGTATCTAAGTATTCCATTTTGATCTTTACCTTAGAATTTCATTTGAAATACTAACTTAAGATATTTTCTCTAATACCCCTTAGTCACTAGTGGCACCCAATAGGGGGGTTGAATTGGTGTTGTAAAATTAAATAGTTATATTTTTATCTAATGAATAAAATTGAATAAGGTTCAATATATGATAAAATAAAGAAATAGCTTAATGTAAATCAATCAGATAGGCAAAAGGCTGAACGAATAGCTTACAGTAACAACATAATCAAACAATAATTTAAATAGTATAAGGAAGAAGAAAGGACTAATTTTTAATGTTTTATTAACCAACTCTTACCTATGTCCAATTTCTAAGATATTTTTTGGAATTTTACTAAGTCTTTTCTTTTAAAAAGGTGAAGAGGAATCTTCTTACAATGATCTTTTTTTTCATGAGTAAAAAGCAACTCTTCTTATAATCTTTCTCCAACGTGTAGAGTCACTCATAATTGAATTTACAATTTAAAAAATCTTGCTTGATCACTTTGAAAACCTAAAGATTCACTCATATCAAAATGTAACAACGATGCTTACAAATTTTTTTGAAAAACTCTTCAAAATGTATTTACAGAAAACTCGAATGTTTTCTCATATCTAGATCAATGAAAATTATGTATTCATCGGCTTTGTAGCTCAAATTAGTCATTGGAACTATGAACTAGCCGTTATTAATGGCTACTATTATATATTGATCGACTAATATGCATCAAATGCATATATTTTCTAGTTGTTAAAACATTAGTCGACCACAGTTGCATATTTTTTGACCAATATGCTTCTTAGTGAGATAACGATTGGCCAATGTTGCGACAAACTCCCAGTAAAATAAGTTATAACAATTTTAACCTATGTTGGTTGATTAATACACCTAAAATTATGATTGTAACATATTTAAATGCTCAAACTTAATCTCCTTAATGCAAATTTGATTTAGGCACTTCTTAAAATGTTCTTAAAGTATGTTTTAGGGTTCAAGAGGTACTTATTTGAAATTAAAACTTTAATTTCCCTTGATCATTAAAAAGACCTATGCAATGATTTAAAATAATAATGTTTTCATGCATGATGAGCTTTTGAAGTATCAAAGAGATCAAATATAAAATATGATAAACATCACAATTCAATTATAGCCTTGTTATCCTTGTTCTTCATTTGTCTTAATTTTTTCTTCACCTTAATGAATTTAATTCCAACTTTTCTCTAGTGTCTTCATAAGATGAATCTTGATTTGTGCATAATCATTATTGCTTTCATAAAAAAACAAACTCATTAATAGGACTTATGTTTTAGTGTAATTGATTGAAGCAATATTGTTTTGATTTTGAATTTCTTAAACTTACTGAGAAAAAATGAAGCTATTTTGGATAATTAAACCAAAATGACATTATTTTAGAGGAGGGAGCTTGGGCCGCCAAATTAAGCCCAACCTTCTATTCCTTAAAACTTGATCAATCTAAGTCTGTTCGTTGAATTTAGGTCAAAGCAAACTAGAATTTGCATTCTTACTATAGTTGAAATTAGAAGTGAGGTTTCAAAATGTTGAAAGGAATGGTTTAAAAGTATATAGTCCATCAGTCCCAAGTCCCAGTGTGAAAGAACATTGCTATAAATGGTCATCCTTTGGGCTTGGTATGCAACATATTGTCATATATTTATCAAGTGTTAGGAAAATAGTTGGATTAAAAGAAAATAAAAAGAAATCCCGGCCGCCAAAATCTACTTTCAATAATTCATTAATACTATTTGATTTAGATATGTTTCTAATTTTATGATAGAAAATATTGCAATTACTTCATGTTTAATGCGAAGAAAAAATCTTCTTAAATTTTATAAATTTTAGTATCTAATTCTTTCAATTTTATCTTTCATCAAATTAGTTCTTAATTTTTAAAAAATCACGACATTAAAAATAAATCACCCAAGCAAATACCAGTGCTTAAAAACTTTTATTATTAAAGTTCATGGACAAAACTGTAACTTTGCCCCTGCACAACACTGACTATAAAGTTCATGGACAAAACTATAAAAGAAATGGAGATAGGATCGAAAAAATAAGCATTATCTTTATTTTTGAGTAACTAGATTGATTATGATTTATTGATTACTTACTACTTTCAGTTGGAGTTCTGCTTATATTGTAAATTCTGAACAATTAAGCTTATATTCAAGTTTTATGAAAACAAAAATATTAAAATAGGTAAACAAAAAAATGTAAAATGTAAAAAGACCAATTTAATATATATATTGCAAACTTCATTTTAGAATTTAAAAAACTTATTAAATAGTGAGAAGGGCTCTGACTAAAAGATAGTTCTACCCCTATTCTTTCTTGTTTTCTTTCTATTATAAAGAAGTTATTCTCACTTAGTCTGACTAGTTCCTTTCAATTTTGGAAGGCAGCCATGGAAGATGTTGGAGGAAACAAATCTAATCCCTCCACCAAACTAACCAGCTCAGATCTAAGAAAGGAGACTATGATAGCATCCCATTATAACACTCCTAAGACTCTTTCAATACTGGCACAAGAAAACCACAAAGTAAAAGGTGTTATGGATAAGGGAAAAATGAACATCCCTATGATAGAAAAAGGCCCTGAGGATAAATCAACCCCTACTCAATTTATAAGAGCTAAAACAAATAAGTATGATACTAATTCAATAAGCTCTCCGCAATGGAACCATTACATGCAAGTGTTAAAGCTTAGTCTACTGTCCTCATTGGATTTTTCGTGGGAAAGACACAATCCTTCAAAAGAGGATTGTTGACCCCCGAATATTTTTTTTGAGTTAAGCATGATTTAAATGAATTACGAGGTCATAATTAGGGATGTCAATTTTGGCCCGGCCTGCCCGACCCGGCCCGTTTTTGGCCGGAGTTTGGCGGGCCACGGGCCGACCATGGTCCGCCCGGCCCGTGACCCGACAAAACAGCGTCGTTTTGTCCAAAACGATGCCGTTTTGTATTTTTAATATTAAAAAATATAGACGGGCCGGGTTTGGCTCGGCCCGCCCTTGGCCCGCTGGGCCACGAGCTGACCGGGGGCCGGTAGGCCCATCGACATCCATAGTCATAATAGAATTATTTTTGGAATTTAATTATTATTACAGTGTTAGTATTTTTTTAATTTCACTGGTTAGTGAAATTAAAGCAGTAGGAATGTATTGAGGGCAATTGTGGCATGTCACTTAAGTATAAAATCTATGAAGTATTAAAGAAAGGGTAAAGTGGACATTTAGCACTCATTAATGGTAAATTTGGAAGAGGAAAATGTCATCTTGGTTATTAGAAGAAGAAAAACGTGAATGAAGGAAAAATGATGAGGAAAATAAGTTAGAAATGATAGATATGCATAAAAGGGGTCATAGGTAACTTGTAGGAGTTAGAAACCTAGAAATTGACCCGTAAATGTCTGTTGGGCGGACTTAATGTCCGCTAAGCAGACCTTCTCAGGAATTCCAGCGTTCCAGCTCAGTTTATGTCCATTTGGAGAGACATATGTCCGCTAAGCGGACATTCTCGAGACAACTATATAAATGTGAAATTTTTGACTATCTAGATGGTAAAATCTCTCTTCGGGGTCTTCACGAAAGTTGTAGAACTCGAAGTCCTCTTCAAAATCGTACTTGAATGACCTTGATCCAACATCCATAATGAAAGTTATGCTTTTTGTCCCAAATCATGTGCATTTATAAATTGTGGGCTTATCAATGCTTTCCAATGATGCATTTACGCTTGAGTGGAGCTTGAAATATACTTAGTTTGTTTTTAAAATAAGAGATAAATTGAATGATATGTTTAGGGTGACGATTGAGGATATGAACATAAGAATGGATTGTCGTATATCAAGTGCTCAATTATGGAATTCTGGGATGTTATGTGAATGAAGATGAACCTTTGATGGCTAATGAGATTTCATTATAAGAACCCTATAGAGTGCTACACTCACATTTGAATCACAAGTTAGACTCCAAAAATGAGGTGTAACATCCTTTGGTATCAGAGCGAATAGTTTTAGGGGTATCCTAGGCATGAAATGGGTCATTTTAAAGCACGAAATAAACATGCATTGTTTTAAAAGAACAACATACATTGTTTTTGTATTATTTTACATGATTTGAAATTGTTTTACATAAAGCATGGTTTAAGAAGTTTTTACATGCACATATGCAGGTTCAAACTTGACATGAAACATGAACTAAATACGGATGTCAATGTGCCGGGCTCGAAGCAGTCGCTGTGGGCTGTGGGCCAGCATGTGACCCTGCCCACTGATAGGCCGTCAGGCCTGTCTATATTTTTAATTAAAAACAATACAAAACGCCCATGGCCCCCCAAACCTGGGCCAAAAACGGGCTGGACAGAGCCAGGTCAGAATTGTCATCCCTAGAATTAAATATTTTTAAATGGTTTTAAATTGAAGGAGTGAGCATGCCGCTTCGAAAAAGAACTCAAGGAGTTATGACTCGATCTCGCTCTCGCCAAGGAAGTACGGATGAATCTCATGTCCCACAAGAAGTGGGGACACACTCTGCTCATAATTATGAGGCACCTAGTGTGCAACATGAAGTGCCACCATCTCCTCCTCCTATGGCCCAAGTAAACCCCATGGATTCATATTTCTTTTAAGCTTTTGCTCAGGCTTTCAAGTATGCTATGGGCCAAGTGCCACAAGTTCCAGTGCAAGCTCCAGTAAAGAGGAGCGGACAGTATGATAAGTTTCGTAAGTATGGGGATGTAAACTTTAATAGGACTGTGAATCCCAAAGAGGATGAAGCATGGTTGAGAAGGACAGAGAGAGTCCTATCATAAATAAAATACTCCGATGTGGAGAAATTAGATTATGCATTGAGCTTAGTGCAAGGGGACGCACTCCATTGGTGGGAATCAGTGCCCCATAGTCAGGTCACATCGCCAGTTTTGTCATGGAGAAATTTTGTGGAAGCCTTTAGGAAGAAATACTTCTCGAAAGTCTATGTCCAAGAGAAGGCCAGAGAATTCCTAAATCTCATATAGAGGGACATGACTGTGAGTGAATATGAACTGAAGTTCACCCAGCTTTCAAGGTATGCAGCTAACATTGCTACGAATGAGGAGGATAAGTGTCGTAAGTTTGAGGGAGGACTTCATTTGGGGATCAAGGAGAAAGTATTGATCTACAATTTTTGTGACTACCAGCTGTTGGTAGATGCTGCACTCCATGCTGAGAAACTAGAGAATATAAAGTATGAAGTAAACAAGAAGAGGAAGAATCCGGAACAGTTTTCCAAGAAGGGAATGAGTTCCACTATGCTTGAGAGGAGTATGAGGACTTTCCACATGCAGAGTGAAGTGGGAAGTAGAGGCTCTGCTAAGAACAAATAAGTCAAGGCAGTTTCAGTGCAAACCTCAACTGTAGGAGGCAACAGAAGGATGGATAGGGGTAGGTATATGAACCCCCAATGTGAGCATTGTAAGAAGTTTCACATAGGAGAGTGCTTCAAGTTACTTGGAGTATGCTTCTGATGCAGAGAGAAGGGACACATGGTCAGGGAATGTCCCCAAGCACCAAGGCCAAATGGGTCGCAAATGCAAGCCTCAAAGAGAGATGAAACAGTAGGAACCAGGCTAGCCACTAAGGTGGGAAGTTCTAGAGTGGCAAATAAGATTATTCCTCTAGGAAGGTCAAGGGGTTAGGCACAGGCAAGGGTGTTTGCCATGACCAGAGATCAAGCTACAGTTGTACTTGAAGTTGTTATGGGTATGGCTCGATTATTTAATTTAGAAGTGTATTTATTGATTGATTATGACTCCACAAATTCTTTTGTTTCTGCAAGCATGACATTACATGGTATTAATTTGGTGCCATTGGATAGTTCATTGATTGTTTATACTCCTGTAGGGAGGAATGTGATAATAAGTCAAGCATATAGAGATTGTAAACTCTTTATTGATGGTGCTAGACTGGTAGTGGACTTAATGTCTTTAGATTTAAAGGGCCTAGATGTTATACTTAGAATGGATACCTTGGAGAAATATCATGCAAAGTTAGACTGTAGCTTCAAAGAGATAGAATTTGATCTTGGCAAGGGTGAGAAGGTGACTTTTAAGGGAGACATAATAACATCATCACCAAGAATTATTTCAGCTTTTTTAGCTGACAGGATGATGAGAAAAGGGTGTGAAGCCTTCTTGGCACATATTGTGGACAATGAGGTGAATGAAGGAAAGTTAGAAGATTTTTCAATTATGAGGGGATTTCCAGACGTGTTTTTAGAAGACTTGCCTGGTTTGCCATCAGTAAGGAAAATCGAATTCGCCATCGATCTGATTCCAGGTACCACACCCATTTCTATACCACCATATAAAATGACTCCAGCTGAGCTGAAGGAGCTTAAGGAACAGTTGGAAAAACTGTTAAAGAACGGGTATATAAGGCCAAGTTCATCGTCATGGGAAGCGTCGGTTCTGTTTGTTAAAAATAAGAATGGAACATGGCGTATGTGTATTGATTATTAGAGGCTCAATAAGAGGACCATTAAGAACAAGTATCCTCTGCCACGATTCGATGATCTGTTCGACCAGCTGCAAGGAGCAAAGGTCTTCTCCAAGATTAATCTCAGGTCAGGTTATCATCAGCTCAGAATTAGGGAATCTCATGTACGCAAAACAACTTTTAGGACACGTTATGGGCATTATGAGTTCCTAGTCATGACATTTGGTTTGACCAATGCTCCAGCTGTGTTTATGGATCTTATGAGTATGATCTTTAATGTAACATCTTGTTTCCATACTAAGGGTTAGAACCATATATTTCTATAATTGAGAAATAGCACCGAGAGATTTGAAAAATGCATTTCATGCTTATGCATAATGTTAGCATACACACAAGTGAATATTGATTTTTGCACCCTAAAATGATTGTACATGCATTCATTGACATTTTCCCAGTATAATTGATCTATAAATGTGATTATATTTGGAATTGT
>JAOQMS010000009.1:24435856-24448580 GCA_027563885.1 Erythroxylum longipes | reverse complement strand
AATATATAAATTTATTTAAATCTTTTATATAATATTTATTAATAAAATATCAATAAATTGTTATATTTTATTAAAATAAAAATTTTATAATTAAAATTTTACTTATAAAATAATATTTCTTTATTAAAGTAAATAAAATTGAAATTACATATTTGAAGATGTTTTAAATTTAAATTATGTTTATTAAGTAATTTGATATATTTAGTTAATAGTAAATTATATTTAAAATAGAAACAAAAAAATTATTTTCATAAGTTAAGAAAATTGGAAGAAACAAAATAAAAAGATAAAATAAATTTAATAACATTTAAAATTAAAAATAAAAAATCAAAGTAGAAACAAACATGTCCTTTTTTGATGATGTAAGTGGATTGCCCGTTATTAAAAGGAGAATTTAGATAACATAGGTTGATTGCCCGTTATTAGAAGGAGAAAGGTCAAAGATGTAATATTAAGACATCCAGCAGATATTACACAGGTCAACTATTATTCCCTTCCACTGTGCTACTTGAAGTTCCGGCCAAATTTAGATGCAGGGATCATGTTTAAATAGTTAAGTGACCTTTCATTGATTTATAGCCTACAGAAAATAAATATTATTTGTTTTTCATCACTTTTATTCTTTTCATTAATTTCCTTTATTGAAAATATTTTAAAAAATGACAAAATTATAATAAAATGAAAGAGAAATTCGACCTTGAAAGTTATATACAACATAAAATAAAGTTTAGATATTTGATCATGATTTAATTCTTAATTAATAAGAGAGTATGCAAAGTTTATTGCATCCGAAGCTTATAACACCATCTTATGAAACATATAACTTATGGTAAATATCATTATAGAAGAGTGTTAGTACTGGAGTCAGGATGAGATGTGACATGTCAATTATTATCCTTTATCAGAAAAGGCATGTTAATTGGTTTAACTGGTCAATAATTGTCAACAATTTCCCAAAGGGATGCATCTTTCACACCTCACTTGGTGATGGTAGGGTAAAAGGGTGTCACCTTCCTAATGTTCTCTAGCTGCCTGGACTCTAGCGAAATGAGTATAAATATTTGAGACACGAAAAAATCATGTAAAGAATTTTAGGATCCAGGCTTTTGATCACATCAAATATCTTTTTGCGATATGATTCTTAGGCCTTGTTTTTCAAAAAGAGATATAATAGGAGCTTCCATGCCGAAACCATATAGAAAGTGCATCCACAAATTGGAGGAGAGCTCCTGCAGGTGCCCCAATTTCCATACTGACGTAACACCTTGCCCAACTCGCGGTCGGACCCTGTCTCACCAAACTCGATTAACCCACTAATTAAGAGGTTTTAATATATATTTAATTGATCAAATTATCTTAATCACATCTTTGAGAAAAACAAAATTAAAGCAACTATTGATCTCTGAGAAATTTTTAATGTGATTTTTCATTTCAATCTTTTAATGATTAAATTCTTTAATTAGCAATAAAATGCAGGTGTTATCCAAAGTCCTCACTAACAATAAATACCTAATGGTGATCATAATGGGTTGAATTGTTGTGAATAGTCATGGCCAGTTGTATGCATGATTTATCGATGAACCAATTAGGGGTTTGGCATGACTCCACATTGGCTAGTGGGTCTTTGACGTAAACAAGTGATCATGTGCTTATTCTAAGGCTTGAAACTTCGTTCATGATTGTCTCTCTCAACCACACTAATCGATACATTTCAAGTAAACAGGTTGCCTAGTTCTATTCTCTATTACCATAAATTGGAATGAAATTATTAAAACCAGGGCTTGCATCTTCTTGGATGCGTTTGTTTTCTACTCTCCATATAAGAAAATATGCAAGAGTTTAATTTGTAAAAATTACAGTAATGTTGAACTGTTCCTTAGTTATGTGGTTAGGTTTAACATAAAAGAAGTATAAATAAGTAAACGTAATCAATTGTTTCTGTTTCTTTTGTTGCTACATCGGAAGAAAAAAGTTAAATAATTTCCTGATGACGATGATATATATTGATAATTAAGATGTAATAATGAGACAGAAATTTGTGTAGGACCTGCGTACAATTGAATGAAAAGGGAAAACTTTGTTCCAGAAACTGAAAGTGATGAGAAATAGTGCTTAAACATATATAACCTGGACCTTGTCGATTTGTAACTCAAGTCAAGTTGGGGAGTTAAATCGGATGCATATTCACTCGATAGTCAAGTTTTGGTCTTTCTTAAATCTGGGATGGAGCGTAAATGAGAAGACATTTCCCTCTGGTTCTAACTTCCAATGTTTTCTCCACAGGATAAGTCTTGTTGACACCACAAAACTTGAAACTTAATTTTGATCTCCTTTCTAACTCTCTAGGGCTTTTCCCTTTGTTTGTTTACCAAGTTTTCCATACTGATTAGCTGATAATAAAAATGTGTAATATTAATAACGAAATGATCTAAATTTGCCGCAAACAATATGAATAAGTCTAATTATACTTTTATCAACTATTTGGCATCACATATAAATATAGTTTTATATAATAGACATAAATACTGGTTTCGATCGATTTCGGTCATGCTAATTTTTTAATGCATATTTTAACAAATTAATCTTTTGTTTTAAAACAAAATCACATACAAATATGTAAATTCATAACTATAATTATGATTTAATTTTGAATTTGATCTTTTAATAAATTTATTGATCATGATATCGGTTATTATTACGTAGGATTATTAAAATGTTTTGACGATATGTCTCAATTGTTTAGCTACGTAATATGAGTCTGTTTTACTATTTTATAATTATTACAAAGTAATATTTTAATTACCAAGAGAAATAGAAAAAATAATTAAATCATCATCTTCCAATTTTAGATATTCAATAATAATAATAATAACAGAATGCTAATTAATGAATAATTCAATGGTTTTGTTTAATTTATTAAAATTCATATATACACATCTTGTTTGTTTTAACTCATATATAATATAATACTGTTAAGTTAATTGATGTCAGTTGATTAACAAATAAATTTGGGGAGGTTATTTGGGTAACACTATTCCTATGACCATATCATAAACTTATTAAATTCCGATCAAGTATGTAATTGCGTAATTGGTAGTGATATGGATTTAATTTTTAAAATTGCATATAATAAAATTCGATTCATTCATCAAAATTTATTTGTACCCATTGTTACTTAGAAAATATTATATACGCCTAATTCCAATTAATTAAGCTTGTCCTTCGAAACTTTGGCTACTAAACGTAAGATGCTAAACAATATTAACTTGAATGAAAAAGTAATCAACTTTTACGGATGTGAAAAAAGAAACAGATGCGGTGTACGTGTACATGTGCTTTTGGCAATTTGAGAACAAACACGATAAGACGATTAGAAAGGCCGTACATCCCTAACTCCCAATAAGGAGGTCGCTGTCGGATTACATAATGGGAAACTACGTAGTTTCAAAGGCTTAAAAGTTCCTTGAGCTTTTCCAAAGAAAGTGGTTGGTGGCATGGCCTAGAATCCCGCTTCTTGTTGGCTTCCACTTTGTTTCTTTCTCGTACCTTGTCATGTCTTTGTATTTTCAGACAAGTTAATGTACAGTTATACACAGAAGCAAGGTTATTTTACTTTAACTAATAATTCAACCCTCCAAAATTTGATTTTAAAACTGAAGGGTAAGAGATCGAAAGGTTCCTTAGTTAATCTTTGTATACCACATGACCTATATTAATTAGTTTGACTATCAATTTTTTTCTACTTTTTAACTTTTCTCTCCCACAAAATAAAGGAGGAGTTTGTGGAGGGGATTACACCAATTATAAATCTAATGGTCCCCCTTCCGTTCTCCATTATATGAGTTGAGTGCATGGACCCGTCTGGTACAATATATTGGGTGTTTTTGCTTTTTTCAGTTCCAATATGTTTGAGAAAATAACATATCAAAAGAAGCATTAGGTTATTCAATGTGTGTAACACAAACCAGAGCTTAATGAACAACAATGACCCGTCTCTACGACGGAGGAATGGTGTTGAACAGCAGGTCGTATCGGAAAAGTAGCACAGACCGACAGACCATGTGATGATTCGATCCAAAAATAATTACGCATAAGACTTATCTAATAAGACCATATTGTTAGAGGCATAAAAAGGCAGAATTATTATTGCAGTTAGAAAGATATTATCATACCACCCACTGTTGGCTGCGTTTCTAGATAACAAATTGACAATGGAAGACATCTTGATTAAGTAAAGATAACGTTTGACAATGCCACCCCATCTAAGCACTCATTCCGCTTTATTTGAATGTTATATCACTTGTATTATCACATTACTAATGCCATTATACTCTTCTGACTTTAGTACTGAACGATATGATTACATGTAGGGTTGTTCTGTTATATACTAGGGTTTGACTCGTGACAAATTTGATCAGGCGATGACGGTCGGGTGGCGAAATTCCAGAGGTCAACGTCGCTATTGTTGAAATCTTGATTTCCATGGTAAGACCTGTTTGATGGAAGAGAAAATGAAGATCGTAGGTTTGGCAACTGGACATCATGATGATTGGGAAGGGTGTAATACGCCATGGCGGGATCATTCAAGCATGCTAGTTGCCTGGAAGTTTCACTTTGACCATTTAACTGAGAAGCTACCAGGCGATCAAGAGCTGCCCAGTTGGTGGGTCTCGAGTCGATAGGATAAACCGGGTTGGGATGGGTGCAGCCCACCTGATTGGTTATGGAGTCTTCATTGTCTGTGACCATGGCTTGGTAACAACTTTGGCCTTGGCTACTCGTTGAGTTTGGGCTCTCTAGGCTTGGAAGCTTCATAAACCTCTCATTATAGCTATTGCTGCTAGCTGTATCGATTGGCCGGAGAAATCTTCCATTGTTAATAATGTCAACTTCGTTCTCTTCCTTACGTGTCCTTCCCATGTGTTGAAGTATTTGATCTAGAGCTCCTTCACTGAAAGAGCTGAACATCTGTGACGTCCTGGTCTCTGCAGTGATAGAGGATGCACTTAAAGGACTGTCTAGGGTTTTGTGGAGATTCTTTTTCTTAAAGGTACGGCAAACAACCCATCCCTCTTCCTGCGTTGCCTCTCCCATTACATTGGAAACCTGAATTTATACAACTTAGCTAACGTAAGAGGTTGGTGATCAGGATTTTTTTTCAACAAATGCGCGCAGATTGGTGTAGGTTATAGAAAAGGCTTACATCCGTGTCGGTGGTGTTGTCGTCCAATCTGTACTCATGCATGATCCAGTCGGATTTTTGACCATGTGGGGCTCGGCCCTTGTAGAAAACTAGAGTTTTCCTCATTCCAATCCTTTTCCCATTGCTGTATATCACCTTATCGCGGCCCGTGGCCTTCCAGAACCCAGCAGCAGTAGCTCTATTTGTTCGAGTTCCTGTTGGATACTTCTTATCTTTGTGACTGAAAAAGTACCAATCGTTCTGAGGGGTGGTCCCTATTCTGCATCTCTCTACAAAAACCAAAATCTATACTCCTTAACATCATCAAGTTACAAGAATTTAAAATATATTCGCAGTTATACACTAAATAGAGGAAGACAAACCTTGAATGTCCCATGGTTCGAGCTTGTTAAGATCAACATCTCGAATAACATCTAAGTCGATCTTCTCGTAAGAAACCTTCTTCTTCAAGTAGTAATACAAGAGCTCTTCCTCTGTGGGATGGAATCGAAAGCCTGGAGGGACCTGAGATTGTCCATTTACGGATATGCTCATGCTCTGTGTCATTTACAAGCAAACGAGAGAGAGATGAGAAGGTGGAGAGGAAAAGACATACAATCAGAAAGGACAGAATATAGAAATGGAAGGTAGGAGAAGTGGAGTAACTAGTTTTGTTGCAGTAAGGAAGAGTATGTATAAAGGCTATTTATATATGAGATGTGAGGACATAAAAGGCCAGAGACACATGGAAATAGAGGTTTGTTTCACGGTGATTATTACAGTCTTGGGGTGGGGTGGGGTTAGTTTAACTATGCGCATGAGAAGAGCAACCTACCTACATGGATAGAGAAAGGGTACTGTTTCTGGAATTTTAGGTGGGTCCAAACGAAGGGTAACAGAAATGGGTCCCAGAAAGACACAGTGAGCAACAAGACTGCAGGGGGCAAGCCTCCATCGAAACTATGACCTTCGACCTTAAAATCTCCATAGAAAAGCACCTCTTAAACAACCGTAGACCTCTCTCTCTTTCTCAGAGTCTACTCGTGCAACCACCACCAACAAAAAAGAGAGATGATGGGTGGGTCTCTTTGTCTCACTTTGCTCGCGCAACCACCGCAAACAAGAAAGAGATGATAGACTTAGGCACTGCCCTATCAGTCTCCGGGACTGTTAACAAAAAGGGTTGAAAAAGATAATATCCCATGTCTCTTCTCTTATAAAATGGCCATTGCTCGGACTAGATCTTCTCCCACAGGGTCATGGTTAAGTCTTTTTACGTAAATGAAAAATGGATAAGCTACAACTTACAGCTTTTGAGAATAAAAAATGGCTCATAAAAGTTGTTTCACATATATAGTTTACCTCATTGAAGTTGTGCAGTGATCTCACAAATTTTCTCTAAGGAACAATATTTTTTATAAGACAAACTATTAAATCAAACTTTTAAATTTATAAATATGAATTACATTGTTAGTTGCAAATTATTATAATAATTATATATAATCAAATACATACATTAGCGAGACATTTACAATAGGATGTGATAATACAGATTGGCATTAACTACAAGTAGCCAAGTGTATGCAAAAACTCATAAACCTAAAAATACGTGTTAATGAGTGTAAGGGTCTCCCAAAAGCGTCACGAGTAGTGGAACCATTATGCAATTAGTTACAAAGCTTTTGAAAGAGTCCTAAATAGTTATCATTTTGTTTCTCCTCACAATTCCCGGCTGCTAATCATTGTTCTTGGCTGATAAATGACGTACCAACCGCTTTAATCTTTTGTTACTAACAAGTAACGAGTTCAATATCTCTACCTTTTCGCATTTCTTTTTTCACTTTTTTAATTTCTGACCTGCCGCCTGTAACATAATATGGCCTTTGAAATGCATATTTAATCCCTAAATTGTTGTCATGGTTGTTGAGGGATTAGTGGTTTAATTTTATATTGTAACAAAACATACATAATCGATCTAGAGGTTGCTCTGTCTTATAATTTTATTAATGTAAGTTAGTGTATTTCTCTTATAAGTCGTAGGTCAAATTTTGATGTTCACACAGATTCTGAATTTTTACAATGCCTGCCTTATCATTTAAAATAAGAAAGAACCTCTCCTATACTTGACCTTGTACGTACTAATTACATGCATACGACAAGTTTCTTGCGTTTCCATGCTGTCACAATAAATTAATATTCGAGTACGCATAAAGCATTCAGATGAAGCAAAATAGAAATATGTAAATTCTACATTTTAACCCATTTAAGAAGATAAACTAATTGCTAGGCCAGTGAGTTAATACACATTACCCTGCTACTAAACTAAAAAGCAGCTTCAATAACAATTTTCTCTTACAGTCAAGTAGCTTTCAGCTTCTTTCTTTCTACCAAGAGAAGTATGTATGCGTCTGAAAAGAAACGATAGGTAACATCTTCGTTGGTTCGAATTTGACCATAGGGCATAAGTGTGCCTGTTGAAATGGTTGGTTCAAAGCAACGTAGATAGGGGGAAAAAGAAAAGAAAAGAAAGAAATAACTTCCCTTCTCTTATCATACTGATCTTTCAGAAATAGTAATATTGAACTTTTAGCAACAAAATTTATAAGATCATTGTAATTGATTGCGGGGGCTCTAAATTGGTTTTTTCTTTTTTCTTTTTTTATAATATTTTGACTTTTCTGACCCAATTCCAAAAAACAATAATGACAGAGATAGGAGAAATCGATTAAAGTAAAAAAAAAAAGTATGTTGTTCTTCTTCTTCTTTAAGGATGTTGTCATTGCCCACACGTGGTGATTAAGTAATACAATATAATTAATTCCAAGGTAGACGTTTTCTCGATCGAAGTTCTCACCTTTGGGTACCTGATCAGAATTTGAAAGCCTGTTCTTGGGTTAGAAGAGTTATTGGATAGGAATACACTCTTTACAATCCCACCCCATCGCGCCGATCCATAAGTATCGATTCATTGCTTGCAACCTTAAAGATCATTTCTCAAATTGAATGCGAACATGTCTCCATATACTTGAAAAACTAAAAAACCTTTTGTTTTCTTTCTTAATTTGATTTTGGATACAAGAGAGGTATATATACAAATAATACAAAAACAAGAATAGTAGTATACGACATTAGCTTCTTAATTTTGTACACCAGCTCCATGATTTTTGATTGGCAATGATTTTGTTAGTTGTCTTGATTTGACTGTCACGATTTTTCTTATTCCATGTTATATTTATCTCTTTTACAATAATTTTTGCTTTCTTATCATCCTCTTTCAAGATGGAGGCAGTAAATGAAGTCCCATCTTACTACGAAGAAATAAAAATGATGCTCTTGGCAAAAATTTGGTGAAGAAATCTACAATTATGTGATAAGGTTACTCATGACCACTTTTTCTTTGACAAAGTGATAATCTATTTTAATATATTTTGTGATTATATGAAATAAAGGATTGACAGACATACAAGGAGCAGTAATATTGTCACAAAATAACTAAGGAGGTTGAAACAAAGAAATGTTGATGTCACGTGGAAGAATGTAAGCTATGTTAATTCAGCAATAGTGGAGCCTATGGATCGATATTTTGCTTCTGAACTTGATCTAGCAATTGTAGATTACTTTTTGTAACACTATGAGATGCAATTGGCTCTTAAGAAGACACAAAACTAATTGTGCTTCGTCGTGTTAAAGGGAATCCTCCCAATCGGTGTGTAAAAAGGTATATAAAGAAAGTGAACTACGAGAAATAAAGCAAAATCCATAGTCTTGTGTTCCATTAGGATAACAAAGTATTCACTTAACTGCCCTAAGATGTAATTCAATGGGTTTGTTTAAAACTTGAAAATTTGTATTCATTACAAGTTAGATATTTGGTTGAGTAAATGTAAGGTATTGAAGGGTGCCAATAACACTTTTATAATATGTGGCTCCTATAAGTGTATCATCTGAAACATAAGGCATATCCTTGAGAGCCATGAGAAAAGTAGTAATTACACAATTAGTCATGTCAGTGCAAGCAAGAAGATCTTTAATGTACTTGTCTTATGAAAGAACATCTCCTCCAGTGAATTCTTTAACTTTGATACCTAGGAAGAAGTGTAGCAATTTGAGATCCTCCGTGACAAACTCTAAACTCATTTGATTAATTAGTTGAGAGATGAATGAGTTAATGTTTCTAGTTACCAAAATGTCATCTACATAGATAAGAAATAACATTGCAATAGAACCTTGATGATAGACAATTAAAAAGGAATCTACCTTGCTACAATAGAAACCAATGTGTAAAAGGAACTGAGACCAATGATCTCTATTGTAAAAGGAATTGAGACCAATGATCAAAACAAGTTTGAAGGGATTGCTTTAACCTATAAAGGACTTGTGAAGAAGGCATATAAGATTATGAACATCTACAAAACTAGAGGGCTACTCCATGTGCATATAAAAATGATGCTCTTGGAAAAATTTGGTGAAGAAATCTGCAGCTTGATGAAAAGATAACATAAATCGTGTGATAAGGTTACTGATCATGACCACTTTTTTTTTTACAAAGTGATAACCTATTTCAGTATATTTCGTCATTGCATGAAATAAAGGATTGACAGACATATAAGGAGCAGTAATATTGTCACAAAATAACTGAGGAGGTTGAAACAAGGAATTGTCGATGTCACATACAAGAATGTAAGCTATGTTAACTCAGCAGTAATGGAGGCCATGGATTGATATTCTGCTTCTGAACTTGATCTAGCAATTGTAGATTGCTTTTTATAACACCATGATATGTAATTGGAAGAAGACACAAAATCAATTATGCTTCGTTGTGTTAAAGGGCATCCTCCCCAATTAGTGTGTAAAAGGGTATATAAAGAAAGTGAACTATGAGATATAAAGTGAAATCCGTAGTCTTGTGCTCCCTCAAGATAACAAAGTATTCACTTAATTTCCCTGAGATGTAATTCAATGGGTTTATCCAAAAATTGAAAATTTGTATTCACTACAAGTTAGATATTTGGTCGAGTAAATGTAAGGTATTGAAGGGCGCCAATAACACTCTTGTAATATGTGGCTCCCATAAGTGTATCATCTGAAACATGAGGCAAATCCTTGAGAACCATGAGAGAAGTAGTAATTGAACAATTAGTCATGCCAGTGCGAGCAAGAAGATCTTTAATATGCTTGTCTTATGAAAAAAACATCTCCTTCAGTGAATTCTTTAACTTTGATATATAGGAAGAAGTGTAGCAATTTGAGATCCTCCATGACAAACTCTAAACTCATTTGATTAATTAGTTGAGAGATGAATGAGTTAATGTTTCTAGTTACCAAAATGTCATATACATAGATAAGAAATAACATTGTAATAGAACCTTGATGATAGACAATTAAAAAGGAATCTACTTTGCTGCAATAGAAACCAAGGTGTAAAAGAATTGATACCAATGATCAAAACAATACCAGAGGGCTACTCTGTGTACATAATTTCTTTCAAGCTTCTATGAAAAAGGCATTATTGATGTCAAGTTATTTTATGCACCAATTTATTGAAGTAGAAATAGCAACGACAAGTCGAATAGTAGTATAATAAATAATAGCATTGTAGGTCTTATTAAGGTCAATGCCAAAAAATTTACGTAAAACCTCAAGCAACAAGACTAGCTATTAGTATCTACAAAGCCATCTTCACGATGTTTAATTCGAAAAAACAATTTAAACCCAACTACATTTATATTTGATGGTTGTGGAACTAGTGACTAGGCCTTGTTTGAATGAAGAACAATTCTTCCTCTATGGAAGCCACCCAACGAGAGTCCTTAAGTGCATGGTGGTGATTTCATGGTTCTATAGGTAACATGTCTTGGATCAAGTAGTATTGACATTCCTACAAATGTTTTGGAGTGGCTTATCTTGTTGTGGATGAACACAAGCTTCATTTGCACTACTATTAATGTTGACACCATTTAAGCTATTAACCTGGTCATTTGATAATGCAATAGCTTGTACATCTACAAGATCTATTGTATCATTTGTCAATATGGTAGCATGTGCATCAACTGGTTCTATTGTTGCCAATGATTTAGTTTCTTACAATTGCTCCACATTAGAAAGTGTGTCATTTTTAAGGTTTAGAGCTAGCATGTTATGGTTATTAACAGTTGTGCCACTATCTGCATCATAACAAGTATTACTATTCAAAATAGAAGATTGCATTACTAATTACATTTCAAATTAATCCTTAGGAACAATATTAGGCGTGATGTTAAACCGTTCAACAAAGGTTGGAATTTCAATAAGTTCCAATTACATTGGATTTGATTCTACAGGAGTTAGTTTGTAGAGAAATTTGCCTTCTTAAAAAACAACATGCCTTGAGGTGTAACCTCTCTTCTTCTAAATTTTGTAACATTGCTAGCTCCTGTGGATTGGACTATAATCGATAAACACACATGGATATGTCTTCTTGACAAACTTATTTCCCCCTTGAGGCCTTAGAGATGACAAATATAAACATCCAAACACTTACAAGCTTTTATAACCAAGTTCCATATGATATAGATTGGTTATATAAACTAAGGATGACATCCTATTAATTAAGTAGGTAGCTACGATAATTGCTTTAACCCATAAAAATGCTAGTAGATTAGCGTGAAATAATATGGTTAAACATTTCTTAATAATATATATGTGCTTTCTTTTAACTACATCATTTTGATATGGTCTCCCAAGGCATCAAGTCTGTAGTTGAAGTCCATAGTCACTAATATGTTTGAGAAAATCGAAAGATTTTAATTCTCTAACCCTATCACATTGAAAATTTTTAATCTTTTTATCAATTTGGTTTTCTGCAAGTCGTTGAAACTTGAGAAGTAAGAACAAAAATATGACTTTTTAAAAATGGTATAAACAAGTAAAACTTGAAAAATCATCTATAAAAATAATATAAAATCGAAAAATTTGATTGGAAACAATAGGAGCAGGTCCCTAGAGATCAGAATACACCTTTTGTAAAGGAAAATAAAAAGTTTTGTTATTCAAATTAAAGGATTGTTTACAACTCTTTCCTACTTAACAACTACCACAAATCAAATGCTTAGTTCGCCAATTAGTAAGATCAATATCTTTCTTCCTTTTTAGCAGAGAAATAATCTTTGCGTTTAGATGTTTAAGATGTTGGTGCTAGAAGGAAGAAAAGTTGCCCCATTTGATTGTATATAAATCTTTATGAAAATTTTTAATCCAAAATACATAGTTGTTTCTGTATAAGCCACTTTCCTAATGTTCTCTTATTTTTATCCTCAATAAGAAAATCATATGAGTGAATTCAATAGCACAAGAGTTATCGACAGTGATTTTGCAAACTAAAATTGAGTTTTTCTTTAGTTTAGAGACAGTAAGAACATCCTTTAACTTTAAACTACTAACACTTGTACCACCAATATGTGTTATAAATAATTTGTCTCCATCTCTAATGTAAAAAAACTTCTCTATTTTTTCTTAAAATAGAAGTACAGCTGCTGCTATTCTTATATAGAGCTAGGGTATATA
>JAOQMS010000009.1:24415928-24431530 GCA_027563885.1 Erythroxylum longipes | reverse complement strand
TGTTGCATGAATTGAGTGAACCATTGATGATGGTTACCTCATTGAGTTCGCAAAACTCACCAAAATTGCAACGTTGTTTTTTCAGGACCAAGAGACGACTCTAGCTACTGTGAGGCTCTACCAGCCGTGTAAATTGTGATCGGCAAGAGAAGTCATGGCTCAAAGGTCAGTCAGCTAGGATTTTTGGATAGATTAGTTAGATTGTACATATTTTCCTCATTCATGTAGTACTATTGTATTAAGTTCTGATGATGTACATATGGAAATTGTTGAAAGTCACAATGTAGATAATCGAGTTTTTATGAAATGAAATGAAAAAATGTTGGGTCTTAAATATTGTGATTTTCCATACGATACTTTATAATGAATAATGATATGACGCCGCGTGAAGTTAGTGTAGTGTTAGAACGTAGCTCACCCTTATCGCAGGATATGTGCCGGAATGACCTCCGGGCGTCCCTGTGTGTACCCATGCAGTGAGGGGGTGCTACAATCAGTGAAGCTTCCTAATGGTAAGCATGTTATTAGTTGTAAGTGGATTTACAATCTCAAAGAAGACATCCCCGGTGTTGAAAGCAAGAGATATAAGGCTCGATTTGTTGTATGTAGTTTTGCTCAATGTGAAGGAGTTGATTTCAATGAGGTATTCTCTCCTGTTGTTCATTATACCTTTATTTGCATACTATCTCTTGTTGCTCTTTATGACTTAGAGCTTGAGCAAATGGGTGTGAAAACTACATTCCTGCATGGCAATTTTGAAGAAGAAATTTACATCCATTAACCCGAGGATTTTATGGTTCAAGGAAAGGAGGATCATGTTTTCTGTTTGAAGAGATCTTTGTATGGTCTCAAGCGATCTCCGAGACAGTGGTATAAGAGGTTTGACTCTTTTATGATTGGGCAAGGCTACTTTAGAAGTAGCTATGATAATTATGTGTATTTTCAAAAGTTCCCTAATGGTTCCTTCATCTATCTTTTTCTTTATATTGGTGACATGTTGATTGCGGCGCCTAGTAATGCTCTTGTTGATAGGTTGAAGGCCGAACTTAGCAGTGAATTTGATATGAAAGACTTGGGTGCTACTAAGAGGATTCTTGGGATGGAGATTATTCAGGATTGTCAAGCAGGTAAACTTATGCTCTCTCAAAAGAAATATAATTAAAAGATGCTTGACAAGTTCAATTTAGCTCATTGTAAGCCTGTATTACTCTATTAGTTGCACATTTCAAATTATCTATTGAACAATGCCCATCTACTAATGAAGCTAAGGAACGTAAGTCTCGCGTTCTGTACTCTAGTGTCATTGGTAGCTTAATGTATGCTATGATATGTACCCGGCTGGTGGTCTATGCAGCCAGTGTTATATCTAGCTACATGCATACTCCTGGTAAGGAGCATTGGGAAAGTGTGAAGTCAATCCTTCGTTACTTGAAGAGTTATAGTAAGCTTGGTTTGGTCTTTGACAAAAGTCATTTTGATCCCAGTGGTGTAGATAACTATGTAGATATCGGCTATAATGGTGACTATGATAGGAGAAGGTCATTTTCATCCTATTTTTTTACTCTGTGTGGTTCAACTATCAGTTGGTATTCTTCTTTATAGTACATTACAACCTTATCGACCATTGAAGCAGAGTATATTACTACTACTGAATAAGTGAAAGAAGCTATTTGGCTTCAAGGTTTGGTGAAAGAGTTTAGCCTACGACAAGATCTCCTTGTTGTCTTCTATGATAGTCAAAATGTCGTGTACCTCATAAGAAATAGAAAATATCACTTTAAGACTAAGCATATTAATGTTCGACGCCATTTCTTTTAGGATACTGTTAAAGTAGGTAAAGTTATTGTTGAGAAGGTTCACACCGCTGAGAACCCTACTGACATGTTGACCAAGCCACCACCTATTGCTAAGTTTAGGCATTGCTTGGACTTAGTCGGTATTCTTAATACTTGAGCACCTTTTAGGAGTTACGGCGAAGAGAGTTTCTACTTTCAATTTTGTGACAAAGTGGAGATTTGGTGGGATAATGACTCAAGCCTTCAAGATCCCTACTTTGTGTAGGTTTTTTTCCTCTTATTTGACACTATTTCAAATTCCTACTCTGTTTAGGATTCCTACCCTACGATTATACTACCATATAAACACCCCTTAGGGGTCCTTTGAAACATTTTATTGGTGTACTCTTCATTAGTCCTATGGTTTTTGTGTGAGAGAGAATCTCTGTGCCCATGGGTTTTTCTCCCGACACTCGAGTTTCCCATATAAATTTTTTGTGTGCTTCTATTGTTTTTCCTTATTTACTTGATTGATTCCATTGCTTGTGCCACTAGTAGCACAACAATATCAAAGTAGCGCACTAATGAAAGGATTGAATTGTGAGTTTGGATCCTTCTATAGCCAACTAATAAAGAGAACGGAGGAATGTGGTTGTTTTACGCTTGCAAATTTTAATTTCTCTCATAATATGAAAAGCTAAAAAATCTTTTTATTTTTTCTTAATTTAATTTTATGTAATATATACATATAATATAAATGCAATAATAACAGTAAACTAAATTAGCTCCATAATTGATTGACAATGATTATATTAGGACATGTTTGTTTCTATTTATTTTTTATTTGTTTTCAAATTTAGTAAAAACTTGTTTATTTGACTTTTTGATTTTGGCTTCTTCCAGTTTACAAAATTTATGAAAACTACAAAAGTGATTTAATTTAACATGATAATTTATTTATTTCGATAATTAAATTAAATTAAATTAATAATTATCAATAAATGTAATTAAATTTAAAATATCTTCAAAATATATAAATTTCGATAAAATTTTGATTTAATAATTAAAATATATTTAAAATTAATATTAATTTATAAATAAAATTTAATTTTAAAATTATTTATTTTAATGATCTAAAATAAAATTTAATGATAATATACTTATAAATATTATATAAGAAATTTAATTAATTTAAATTAATTTATATATCTTTAGGTTTTATTTGATATTTAATTTTTATCAATAATAAAAATATAACTATATTAATATTAATAACTAAACAAATATTTGTTTTTATTTAAAAAATATAAACATAAAATAAAAACTAAAAATTACGACAAAAAAAAAACAATATTTAGAGGTTAACACATTTTAGTTGTCTTGATTTGACTATCACAATTTTCCTTATTCCTTGTCATATTTATCTCTTTGACAATATTTTTTTTCCTTAACAATAGCATCTTAAAAAGCACGAGAATTTCACAATGTCAAAATCATACCAAATGCAATAGAACGGTCTCCTAGGAAATGACCAAAACATGTTTTTTCCGGCCTTAATGACACCGAGAAATGTACAAATGAACCAGAAAACTTGAAGACAAGCTTTTACTATGTGGCGTTGAAGTTTTTAACCAATATTAAAGCCATCAAGAAATTAGTTGAGGAAGTTTAAATGGCAAGCAATCGGGGTTGGTTATAGAATACAGTTAGAGCGATCGATCATAGTAAGTGGTGAAATGTCACCATTTTTGTTACAAATTTGATCAGACACTTGTCTGATTTCTGAGACGACGGACAGACTCCTAACCAGCTATTCTAAGTCGCTAGTTTGCTTAATTTATTTCCAAGCAGAAGCTACAAATCTGTATGTAGAAACATGAGGGTTCATGCATCAAGTTTTACTTTAACCCAGAAAATATGATCGTGAAAATGTTTTTCATCTACAATAGTTGAAACTGTACTGTGAAAAATTGTAACAGCCGAAGATAAAATCAAGTTAAGCAATAGAAGTGACGGCCAATTATGACGAAGAAGAAGGGACAAATATAAGACCAAGGCCATGATAACAAACATTGAACTTCCACCATAAATGGAAGTTGGAGAACAGAGAACAAGGAGCTGTCCGCTTCTTGCAAGCTGCAACGTCATGCCTGGAAAGGACGTGTGTCTGTACACCTGTGAACTTCTTCATGCACTCATTCAAGTGGGTTTTGAAAACTGATTATCTATATATATCAACTTTAGTATTATTGCTAATAAATGCATGTGTATTGCGTCTACTGCTGTCACAACAATCTCACAAACAGTAAAATATGTTTCATCAAATTTTAATTATTAAATATGTGATATCTTTCGTAATGTCTCAAATTTAGATTGATTTATTAATAATTTAAATTTAAATTTAAAAGAATTAGATGTTTAAAAATAATTAAAAATAATTAGTAATCTTTTTATATATTTATAAAAACTTTTACTTCTCATCTTTTTTTAAAATTTTGATATTTTCATTAAAATCCAATCAATAATCTAAAATTTTCTTTCCTCTTTCAATGTGCGACTGGATTAAAAATATGTTATGAGTTGTCAACTCTTCAGGACTTCATTATTAACGTGACTCCTCATTCTTGTCATACCAACTCAACTTCAAAATATGTTATGAGTTGTCAACTCTTTACGACTTCATTACGTGACTCCTCATTCTTGTCATACCAACTCAACTTCATATTCATAGAATGGAAGTTTGTTATGATACCATTTACAATGCTTACAAGTCTAAATTAGTCTACCAATAACTCTAATTCAAGTCTAAAAATCACATATTAAAAAATAAATAATAAATAATAAATTGTTAATTTTTTATAAAGAACACTTATTTATTAAAATTGATTAGAGATTGGAATTCTCAATTTAAAAATTTACTGCATTGTTTATTTACATCGAATATAAATTTTGATCTTATTTGGTAAACGACTGATCAATTATTTTTTGGCAGATTGAAAAGTATTTGACCGTTTGACTATATCAAACCGCTGATAATCATATTTAATAATCAGCTGATTGATTTGGCGAATTAAACTCAATCCACTTATTTTTAGAAGCGCTCTTCGTAGGAAAGTTTTGCTTCATTAGCTAAGAAATTAAGGGACGAAAAGATGATTGTGCCCAAAAGTTATTACAAATTACTCAATAATTAGTACGCTAAGAGAGGAGAGGAGAGACAAAAAGAGATAGAGATAGAGATAGTAAATTTGTCCTCTCCCTTCTCACCCAGTTGCTCAACTTTTTTTCCCTACTAACTTAGCCTTATTTGTAGTAATAAGACATAGGCTATAATTTATGATATTTTGATAAAGCCGTTGTTAGATATATGTTAAATATATTTATTTTATTTTTATTTGGCATATTTTTAAATTGACATTTTTTATCATCTTGAATTCAAACACTAGTTGGATAATGTTATAGATAGAATAGAATTCTATCTTGTATAGAAATTGATTTGGTGAAGGATTTTGTGTCTTACGTGGTTGAAGAACATAAGGGTATTATGGTATTTTTTATTATGTGGATGAAGGCTTTTCTGCTGAAACAATACGTTGTTGCTGTTTGTGTGAAAAAGACACATTAGACTGACGGCATATGGTGAGCGGATGTAGTGTGCATATACAGTGCAGTATGAGTTTTGTGTGCTGCTTGGAAAAATACATGTACTTTACGGCTTATGGTTAGTGAGTGCAGTGGGCGTGAGTCCTGAAGTTTGCGTGTTTCTGTTGTTGAGTTTTATACTGTGTGTTGAAGCAACCTAAGGCTGATGGGTGTGTGAGTAATATGCGTGTGTAGTGCAGTGGGTGTTAGTGAAAATATATATCTACGGTTGTTTCGTGCGTATGAAGTATGTTTAGTGCAATGAGGTATATGTTTTGTTGATGGTGGTGGCGTCAGTGTAGGTATTAAACATTGAAATAACACATGGCTGATTTGCTTTACAAATACGTGGGTGGTTCTTCAAGTAAAAAAGCTGCTGGAGTTTTGTTGATTATTTTATTGGTATAGCCGTAATTGAGTTTTGGCTCTTGCATGAATCGACCTTACGTAGTGGAGTGTAGAAAAATTTGGGATGTTATTCTTGTCTCTTTCTCAAGAGTTTTTATTTATGTTAAATTCTATTTAATCATTTGATTAATTTATTTAGTATTCTTTAGTTATAATATTGTTGACAAAAATCTTCTGTTGAAGTTAACACGATTCTGTCGTGTTATTGGGAGTGAAAATCTTTCACGGGAAGTGAGGTTGAGAGATAGTGTTAAGGGTTGAGTGGTATCGACTCAGTAAAACCTTGGGTAAATCTATTGTACTTCGGTGAAATTATTAATTTAGGTGAGGGCCTCGCAGACGTAGGCAAGGAGTGCCAGACTGCGTTACCAAATTTCTGGTGTCATCGGCTATTTTTCTTTTAATTGATTTTTGCTTTTATTTCTGCCAGAGACAATCACTTAAAATCGGACAGTTTGCGAAACTATTAACCTATATGGTTTTTCAATTGGTATTAGAGCGGGTCACCGTTTCAAAACTTGGTAGCAAGTTGGTGCAGATCCTAATTTCGCGAACATGGCTATAAGAGAAGGAACATCAATTATTAGGCCACCGTTGTTGGACGGTTCCAATTATCCTACATGGAAATCACGGATGAAGGTCATTATTCAGGCACAGAGAATAAGAGCATGAAACTCGGTGTTATATGGCTGGACATTGATGATTACTAACGATAAGGGAGAGATAGTTCTAAAAGATCCATCTGAATGGACAAGAGCTGAAGAAGAGAGGGCAATTGGAAATTCACAAGCAATGCATGCGATTTTTAGTGCTATTGATGAAGGACGTTTCTCAATGATAGCAGCCTGCGAATCGGCTAAAGAAGCGTGAAATGCTTTGCAGACTATTCATGAAGGGTCTAAATTTGTGATAGCGTCAAAATTACAGATGTTAGCTGTGAGGTTTGAAGAACTGAAGATGGATGAAAATGAGATTATTGAGGACTTTCATGAAAGATTGCAAAATATAGCAAATCAGGCACATCAACTCAGAAAGAAATATTCCGTTTTGAAACTAGTCAAGAAGCCATCAAGATCACTACCTCCTAGATTTATTCCAAAAATTGCAGCAATAGAAGAGGCCCACGGCATTGATGATCTGTCATTGTAGAAGGTAATTGGAATTCTTATAAATTTCAAAATACATCTTTTAAGGGATACGCAAGAAAGAAGCAAAGGATTGGCACTACAGGTTGAAACTGGAAAGGTGTGAATGATACAGAAGATGAATCCGATGAGAACGAAGATATGGAGCTATTAACACGAGAGTTCAGAAAGTGGTTGAAAAGAATGAAAAATGACAGACCCAAATTTAGACAACATGTTGGGAGTTCATCGAGTATCAACTTAAAGCAACAAGCCAAAGCATAAAAGGGTAAAAGGAAGGTGAAGAGAATCCAATGTCATTAATGTCAGGGCTTCGAGCACATTCAAGTCAAATGTGCTAACACTTTGAAGAAGAGAAAAAGGAAAAGTCCTATAGAAGCACTTGGAGTGAGAATGAATCTGGAAGTGAGTATGGTAGTGAAGAAGAAATTGCTAAGGGTGTTGTGTTAGTTGCAATACATAGAAAAAGTCTAGTTACTTGCTTAACAGTAACTGAAAAGGAAGTAACTGAAGACGTAAAAGGGGAAAAAAAGAAAATTTTCTAGAAAAACGTAAACAACTCAGCTCAAGACCTAATGTTAGATTATGACAGTGATGAAAGTGGCCTAGATGATAAAAAGGAGAATATTTACGAGGCTTACAAAGTTATGTATGAAAAATGGGTGAATACTTGTAGAAAGAATGAAAGATTGAAAGAAGAAAATCTCTCCATGAAGAACACTATCCAAGGGTTAGAAAAGAATTTGAAGTTGGCATTAGATGGGCTTAGTGAAGCTAGAATGAGATTAGTAAGTACCGAAAAGGGATTAAGAATATTGAATGGAGGCACTGAAAAACTAGAAAAGTTAACGGAAATCGGTAAGGTTAAAGGGAATCTTCAAGGCATTCGCTATAAGGGTAAGTGCTCCAAGGTGAATGATGAGAAAATTGATATACCCATATCTGTCCAAGAAGAAATATCGAGGAAGAATCGAAGATTTGTTCCCACATGTCATTTTTGCGGAGTTATCAGGCACATAAGGCCAAAATGCTACAAGTTACTGCATATGTTGTTTCAAAGAAGCTAAAATCGAAGGACCCTATATCCCTCATATAAATTTCAGAATCAGCCTTCAGTACCAAAATCTACTTGGGTTAGAAATGGTCAAGGACAAGCACAAAGACGTAGTGAAGGAAAAACAAGAAAATGTTCAGATTCACTGTTAGTTACTGTTTTTGAAGAAACTGTTCAGACTGAGGATAAGTCAGTTACTTTAAATAAAGAAATCAATCAGGCAGTTAATGACTGAGATAATGTGACGAGGAGTAATCCCAGGTTTGAATTTCTTCGAGGGGCACAGGGACTGTGTGCTTTACATTTTTGAAGTATTGTTTGATGTTATTTATTAAAAACAAAAAAAAACAAAAAAAAGGAAAAGAAAAGTTAAAAAAAGGATTTTGTTTTCTTTAGTTCTTCTTCAGTTTTTATGTTGCCATTGTCGTCCTATCTTTTTAGTAGTTTGCATTGTGACTTCTATTTGGCTCCACCGAAAACTTTTCAGCTCTCTCATCTGTATAAGTCTCTCTCTCGGGTATCTCTCTCTTTCGGGCATATCTCTCGGTATTTTGAATGGTGGTAAATTGTCATCTTGGCATGCTTATGATTCTTCTGCTACACCTACTGTTGATCTTTATGTTTCTTTATTCATTGAGATTGATTGTGTTGAAGGCATTCTTCGTTTTGACACTGTTGTTCCAAAAGGGAGTTATTAGATTGTTTATGGTGACTGTTCTATTCGGGGGGAGATTTTAAGGTACATGTGTGACTATTTATCTTACTTTTTGGCATCTTTTTTCCCAAGGGGAGAAATTTGGATGATTGGATTATTGTTTCTATAGATGTTCTTTGGAACTTGATGTTGAATTAAGGGAGAGTTCTTGGATTGAATTCAATTTAAATAAAAATACATGATTAGAACTTAATGTTGGATTAATGGGGAGTTCTTGGATTGAATTCAATTTCTATATGCTCAATTATGTGACTTAGGGGCTTCGGATTTGTGACAAATATGCCAAAAAGGGGGAGATTGTTATATATATGTTAAATATATCTATTTTATTTTTTATTTTGGCATATTTTTAAATTAGCATATTTTTAATCATCTTGAATTCAAACACTAGTTGGATAATGTTATAGATAGAATAGAATTATATCTTGTATAGAAGTTGATTTGGTGAAGGATTATGTGTCTTACGTGGTTGAAGAGCATAAGGGTATTATGGTATTTTTTTACAGTATAGATGAAGGGTTTTCTGCTAAAACAATATGTTGTTGCTGTTTGTGTGAAAAAGACACATCAGAATAACGGCATATGGTGAGTGGGTGCAATGTGCGTATGAAGTGCAGTATGAGTTTTGTGTGCTACTTGGAAAAATACATGTGATTTACGGCTTATGGTTAGTGAGTGCAGTGGGTGTGAGTCCTGCAGTTTGCGTGTTTCTGTTGTTGAGTTTTATTTTGATACTGTGTGTTGAAGCAACCTAAGGCTGATGGGTGTGTGAGTAATATGCGTGTGTAGTGCAGTGTGTGTTAGTGAAAATATATATATACGATTGTTTCATGTGTATGAAGTATGTTTAGTGCAATAAGGTATATGTTTTGTTGATGGTGGTGGCGTCAGTGCAGATATTAAAAATTGAGATAACACATGGCTGATTTGCTTTACAAATACATGGGTGGTTCTTCAAGTAAAAAGGGTGCTGGGGTTTTGTTGATTATTTTATTGGTATAGTCGTAATTGAGTTTTGGCTTTTGCATGAATCAACCTTGCGTAGTGGAGTGCAAAAAAATTTGGGAAGTTATTATTGTCTTTTTCTCAAGAGTTTTTATTTATGTTAAATTTTGTTTAATTATTTGAGTAATTTATTTAGTGTTCTTCAGTTATAATATTGTTGACAAAAATCCTCTGTTGAGGTTAACACGAGTCGGTTGTGTTATTGAGAGTGAAAATCTTTCACAGAAAGTGAGATTGGCGTCGGCTCAATAAAGCCTTGGGTAAATCTATTGTACTTCGGTGAAAATATTAATCTAAGTGAGGTGAAAGTATTAATCTAGATGAGGGCCCCGCAGACGTAGACAAGGAGTGTCGAACTGCGTTACCAAATTTTTGGTGTCATCTACTATTTTTCTTTTGATTGATTTTTGCTTTTATTTGTGCCAGAGACAATCACGTAAAATTGGACAGTTTGCGAAACTATTAACCTATACGGTTTTTCAAACATGAATTTCATTCTTTTAATTGGGGGATACAAATTTAACTTTGTTTCATAACTTCCATGAAGTAGAATAACTTCTTGTAGATATGATTTTAATCAATCTTCGAACCAAGCTCCTAATAAGTTCTTTTGAGTTTAAATTGAATCAAGTAAGTGTAGCCCTTTTTCCGGTGAATACTTCATGCTGTGATTGTAATTTTCCTCAGGTTAGGTATATGGTGTGCGGAGATTCCTTGCATTTTTCATAAGTCATTTTACATATAAATAGCTAATACTAAATAGTTAATTTTACCAAATATCTTTAAATAAATAGCTGATACTATCTATTGGTTAAATCAATTATTTTAATCAGCTGTGAGCTAACCGTAGATAGAATCAACAAACAACTAATGCAATTCGCTGATTGCTAAAATGGGCGTTGATTAATTAAAAATCTAACTAGGAGTTAACTAACTAATGTAATGTATTTATTGTAGAAGAATAATTGATTTCTGAAAAGCTATTATCACACCAACAGGTTAATTTAATTTATAGCTCAAAAACATATGGTAAATGTGCACTAGTTCCCAAATAATTCAACATCATCACAGAACAGACATGACATCTCGCATTTTGATTAACAGAGAAATTAGTGACACGAAAGAAATATGTTCTAGTCCTGTACATATGAAAGAGCTAATTGTCAAAAGGTGATGATTGAAAAACTTATCAGTTGCTAATTTTCTTGACAATATCAAGCATGTGAAGAATCTTTAGATTTAGAGGGCCACAAAGGGGATTAATTGAAATGAGAAATGATCGGTAATACAGTATGTCTTCGGATTTAGATTGATGGTTATATAAAATTTATAATTTGGGAAAGTAATACAACTAATTTCTGATAGAACAAACTACTCTTTTGGTTGCTTATATGTATTCATCAACTTCTAACTTTTCTGTCCTTTAGACTTGAACATTTGACTAAACTACGTAAAGATCGTGTTCTACTATGCCTAACATCCACGAGCCGTTTGCGCTTCAACTAGAAAACTGCAGGTGAACTGAAAATAAATAAGAGAATGCATAAAACGAGTTTAGCATAACTATTTAGGACCGTTTGATTTTATTTCTAGTAGTTTTCAATTTTATTTTTTAATTTTTTAAATGAAATATGTTTAGTTATTAATGTCAATATAGTTATATTTTATTTTAATAATAATTACATATTAAATAAAAATTAAAGATTAAATTAATTTTTATAAATTAATTATATTTATTTATTTATTTTTAATCTCTTGGTTAATATTTATTATCAAGTTATAAGTAAACATTATTATATTTTTATAAATGGTTAGATAGTTAATTTTATTAATTATTTATCAATATAATAATTAAAATTTTATTTGAATTTATTTATTTTGAGGATATTTTAAATTTAAATTATATTTATTGAATGACTATTTAAATTAAAATTATTCTAACTAATTATAAAATTTAATTAAATTAAAATATTTAATTAATAATAAATTTTATTATAAAAATAAATAAAAATTTGTATATGTCGAATGCGGTTGTTGATTAAAAGTATGAATTTATTTTAAATTTTTTTAAAAATCTATTTATATTCTAAGAATTTTAAATCAACTTTTAATATTAATAATTACCTAAAACAATTTTTATAAGCTTTGATTCTATTAACGTTTTCATGCAAATGTGTCGTCTTCGAACACTATCACTCTATAAGAATAAAGTCAGAGCGTACTATACTTAAATGTGATAGAAGTTTTGAGGTAAGTGAATAATAGGTAGAGAGATTCCTGACAAACAGTCCCATCAGCTATATTGCCATTCTAACGTTTATATGGCGTTTAGTGAAAGGTGGTATGAAAAGAACATTAGTCCTAATTTTTTCTTTTTCAATTCCATCACGAGGTTAAGTTTGAAAGGGTCACTGATAGTGGTCCCTGGACATTCGATAACTATATGTTCATATTCAAAACATTGCAATTAAAGTTTCCCTTTTTGACGCTTACTTCTGAGTTCAGATCTATGAATTACATTTGGGGTTTATGCCTGAATGAGTGGCAAGCGTAACTATGTTGGTTCTTATTTGAATTATGATCTTAGGAATTTCTCTAAGGCAATAGCAAAATTATATGTGAATAAACGTCTCTTTTGATGTTTAACCTCCGTTAAAATAGGCATGAGGATAAGGGAACATGGTGGGGATTTGTATTGGCTAACATTCAGATATGAATGTCTCTACAGGTTTTGTTTCTTGTGTGGAATTTTTGGTCGCAATGATCGTTTTTGTGAAAAGCGTTGAATCGTAACGCTGAGAAGTTATATGGCAACTGGTTATGTGTAGGGTTGATAGTTTAGTCTAGGGCCTAGCTCATTTTTAATTATAAAAATTAATAATTTTACAGGCCGAGCTGTTCGGCTCAATTGGGCTTCGAACTTGTAGTAACTTCTACTGCTGTAAGAACTGCTGCTAACTCAGCAGGGAATGTTGCTTGCTATTCTGCAACAACCACGCAAGAGTACACGAGTGCAGAATCGCCTACGCAAGCTGGAGGACTTCACCATGTCAGCACTGACGGTTGTAACAGAATTGGAGAATTAGAGACACAGGAATTATAACAAACAAATAGTGCCAGATTGATGATAGAGGAGATATTATTAAGAGATTGAATTTCTTTCTTGTTCTCATCTTTTTCTCTGTATTGAAACTTCCTGACATTTTATTTGGGCTCAGCGAATACGTGGGCTATGACTTTGACGTACAGTACCGCACCGGCAAGCATAACATGACTGCTGATGCTCTTTCTCGGGTCCCTAGTGCTACAGTGTTTCCTCTATCCACCATTGAACTTGGTATCGTTCAGAAGCTTCGTCATGAAAATGTGGTTGATCCCGAATTGAAAACTTTACAACAACGTCTCTCACAAGACCCAACTTCCTTACCTGAGTTTACCTTTCGTGAGGGGCTGTTATTCTTTCGAGATAGACTGGCGATTTCCTCTACATCACCAATACGAGACCAACTCTTGCATGAATTTCATACCTCTCTTCTTGGGGGACACTCGGGCATTACCCGCACTTTTCATCGTCCGTCCTCTAATTTTTACTGGAAATCCATGCGTCGTGATGTTCAAGCTTTTATTGACAATTGTTAGATTTGCCAACAAATGAAGGATTATTCATTCAAACCCACTAGTCTCCTTCAGCCACTACCGATTCTGGAGCAAGTCTTTGAGGATCTTGCCATGGATTTCATAACTGGCCTACCGGTGTCAAACGAAAAATTTGTCATATTGGTTGTTGTTGATCGCTTATCTAAGCATGGGCATTTCCTCGCTCTTAAGTATCCCGTAACTAGCAAGTTGGTGGCTGCAATGTTCATGGCTGAGATTGTTCGCCTTTATGGTATTCCCTCTTATATTGTTTCCGATAGGGATCCGAAGTTCTTGACTGATTTTTGGAAAGAATTGGATCGGTTACAGGGCACGACTTTGTCCACCTCGTACCATCCCCAGAATGATAGCCAAATCGAAGTTCTCAATAAAATCCTCGAGATGTACTTACGATGCTTCGTTAGCTCTGTTCCTGCCAACTAGTCTTCGCTGCTTCCTTAGGCCGAATTTTGGTACAACACTTCGTACCAGACAGCGGCTCGATTGACACCATTCTAGGTTTTATATGGGCGTCCACCCCCAGTAGTGGCACGGTATATTTGGGGTACTGTTGGCAATACCTTAGTTGAAGCACAACTTCTCCAAAGGGACGAGTTGCTGCGACAGTTGCGCACTAATTTGATTCGGGCACAAGACCACATGAAGTTCTATGGGGGCCAGAAATGTCACAAGCTGCAATTTACTGTGGGTGACTGGGTGTATGTGAAATTGCAGCCTTATTGACAGCACTCTATCCCACTGCGACGTCACAATAAATTAGGTCCATGATTTTTTGTCCCCTTTATGGTCCTTCAATGGATTGGTCAAGTTGCTTACAAACTTGATTTGCCAGTAGCTGCTAGAATCCACCCTGTCTTTCATGTTTTGCTCCTACTGATACTACAACAACTTTGATTTTGCAACCTATGGACGTGACGGCTACACGAACTATTCAGCATGGGGACAGAACCATTGAACAATGGTTAATCAAATGGGATGGGTTGCATGCTGATGATGCCACTTGGAGGACAAAGATCAGTTCCTGCGCAGCTACCCTGACAACGACCTTGCGGACAAGGTTTTAATTCGGGATGGGAGTAATGTAATAACTTCTACTACTGTAAGAACTGCTACTGACTCAGTAGGGAATGTTGCTGACTCTACAGGGAATGTTGTTGTTGTCCTGCAACAACCACGCAGGAGTACACGAGTGCAGAATCGCCCATGCAAGCTGGAGGACTTCACCATGTCAGCACTGACGATTGCCTCAGAATCGGAGAATTAGAGACACAAGAATTATAACAAATAAATAGTGTCAGATTGATGATAGAGGAGATACTATTACGTGATTGAATTTCTTTCTTGTTCTCATCTTTTTCTCTATATTGAAACTTCCTGACATTTTATTTGGCCAGAGTTGAATGAAATTCCTTGTCTCCCTTTAAGTCCATTCCAGAACTGCTATAGCTTGATCAGGCTTAGGCTCGAGCTCGGGTGTCCTAGGCTCTGTTCATACTGAAATTGTTTATTCACTGTTATCCTTAATTATATATACTGACTTAGATCAACAACAATTAACTACAATAACTATTAGAGACAAATGGTATTGGAACACTATACTGGAAGAGCTGGAGCTGTCAAAGAAGGGGATTAGAGTGGAGGGACTTGGAGACCAAGCCTATCCAAAGTTATAATAACCCCCTGTTGGAATTGTCATAGGATGGGCAACGTACAAATAGTTTAGGTTATATTAGACCTTGTGAGGTCCCAAAAGCTCAAGTTCGTTTTTTTGTTGTTGGAATTTTTTAGATCAAGGATTTACTTGGAGTTTGTTAATGCCCAAATGTCTTTTAATGAGCTCTTTTGTGTTAATACAATTGGGCATATATGTGGTGTATAGCCACTACAACAATTAAGGGAATTTGCAACGTTTTCCTTTTCGGCGAAAATAAAATCGTTGCAAAAAATAAACATATTATGACGATTCAAAGAATTCATCATTAAAACAAACCATTTAGTGACAAAAACAAAAAGCATCGCAAATTTTTAGCGACTCATAAAAGAAATCATCGTGAAATGATGCACAATGGGTGACGATGGTTTATATTCATCGCTAAATATGCTAATGGTGACGCTTTTTAAAAACATCACCATAACTTGTTAAACATTTGGTGACGAATCCTGGAAATTGTCACCAAAGGTCTACATTTGGTGACAATTTC
>JAOQMS010000009.1:24382920-24394328 GCA_027563885.1 Erythroxylum longipes | reverse complement strand
CGGACAAGAATTTCTGTACCTCAGTTTTGGAAGGAACAAAAATTTCTGTCCTTGTCCTCTGAAGACGGAACGAAAATGGGTGAGGACAGCAAGCAAACAAGATGAAGGACAGAATTTTTACGTCTTTGTCCACTGTCCTCACCCCTGAGGACACTAACCAAACGCAGGGTGAATGTTATTGGCCAGAAAAAATGCCTCCTTTTCTTTTCTTTTTCTTGAAACACTGAGATCCAATCCAAATGTAAAGTAAACTTCAAAGGTTTTTATAATTCCTTCCGTATCTAAAACCCACTTAATTGAGCAGCTTGCTTACCTCTATTACGCAAATTTCTCCACCCAATCAGGCATTCGTCTCAATCAACACCCTCTGGCCCTGACGTTCGTTTTTGAAAAACAAGTTGGCCATGTTGCTGCGCATAAAAAGTTAGTTTTTGAGTGCTTTCAATCACTCTTAAACAATTTTTATTATTAAAAAATTATTAAACATCTCTTGAGTTATTTTAAAAGAAATTGACATGTAATTAATAATAATATACTTTATAAAATTTATAAGACTATTTTGACTTAATTAAAAAAAATTTGACATGTAATTAATAATAATATACTTTATAAAATTTGTAAGACTATTTTGACTTAATTAAATAAATTTTTATTTTTTCAATTTTTAAATTTAAATAAATTTAAATAATATAATATATTTAAATAAATAAAATCACAAAAAGGTTTGAGAAATTAAATTTTTATTGACAAAAATTAATTAAAATAAATTTTAAAATTTTTTAACTCAATTGAATAAAATTTTGAACCGAGTTTTTTTTTTTAATGACTGGGTCAATGGCACGGCCGTGGTCTAACTTCTTGTTATGCCTAACAGTTACATGCAAAAACAACCCTGAGCTTTGGATTCTCAATACTTTTCTTCAATAAAAATGGAGATGGAAGCTTTCTTTTCTCTTACACGCATGCAAAAGGGCATAGGAGACGGTAAAAAAGGACACGACAAAGTCATTTTACATTAGAACACAACCTGGTGGAATTGGGACTACGTTGTGAATAAATCTGAATCGAAATGGATAATGCAATTCCAAGAAGTCCGTTGACTGATCACGTGCAGGACCGACCACCCGCTATTTCACCGTGTCCCATCTCCTGGAGACAGGTCTTGTTACCGTCTGATTATCCTGGTTGTAAAGTCAAAAGTACATCCAAGGGCCGAAAAGCAAAGACAATAGTACATGCGTAGGAAGTAGGAACAGAATGTGGCAGTGACAAATATGGTAAAGAGAGGAGAGAGGTAAAATGAATCTTTGGAGGATGATAATGGAAAGCACTGGCAAAGTGCATGTGCTTGCTCTGACCACAGTAGTCTCTGCCTCTCCATGGTTTTTCAGCCCTCATGTGGACTGTAAGAGTAGGACACACTTACTTTTCTTTCCTTAGACTCTTTGCTTTTCCTCTTCAGCTCGGCTTCACTTGCTTGTCCCCAAGCTAGCCTCCTAAACATTCTTGAACCTTTTGTTATTCTAATCATAATTAGCCTAAGCGAGCTAGATTTAGACCCTTTTAAGCGTGAATGATGCAGTCTACGTTACCATACAAGTTCAAACTTCCGTTAGTACTTGGATTTGTTCATCATTCGCAACTAAACCATAAATGACTCCCACCTAATTCAATCATTAAAGTGAGTTGCAGATTGCGGTATTCCATTCTAAACAAAGTCTCTTACATACTACTTTTCTTCTCTTGGAGATAACTACGTTGACAGGTTGACTATTAAGTAAGCAATTATGTATTAACAAAACATAAACAGACATTGACCATACTCGCAGCCTTCTTCCAGCCATCAGTGAGGCAATACATACGGATTTTGCTGTTCATGTATAGTATGTGTTTCGCGAAAGTAACATTTGTGCTAATTGGCTGGCAAATTACGGGCTTTTAATTCCTAACCATTATGTACATCTTCACCGTTCACCAAGGAGTATCCTCTTACTCTTCTATAGAGATACTTTGAGGGTTTCTGTATTCCGCTATTGTTTCTTTTAATTTCGATTATCACTAAACCTTGGCCTTCTTCCTACTGCTGAAAAAAAAAAAAACACAAAACAGGTGTGTTCCTTTCATCATTCATATGTGGTTTTTGGAATCCTATTTAAAAAGTTATTGTTTTATTTTAAATTATTATCAATTTAGTGATTTACTAAATAATTTATTTGTTGTTGATAATTATGTATATTCGTATTAGACGATCTCCTCACCAAACAAACATTTCAATATTTAGATTTTCATTTTCATATTTCTTTTCACACTTTTTGAGACCAAATTGCCCCAAATCACAACCTAAATAGCCGCCAGTATAGCCGACAAACAAAGCAATTTAAAAGGAAAGTTAGAGAAAAAGAGATCAAGTAAAGTCATTTAATTAATTGAAAAAAACAAATAAGAAAATAGGGACAAGAAGAGGACAGGTTTGACCGATCTCTTCGAAGTCCAACGCCGTTTGTGTGGCAGCGACTGGCGACAGTCACGATTCGGTTTCATAGGTTTTCAATTGTGTCGGGTGTAGGAGATCTAATTTCGCTTTACCCTCTCCCATTTGACCGTCATAAACGCCGTTTTATCCGCTTCCCGCAGCACTTTAAATTACGATTTATTATTATTCTTTATGCTAATATCCATTTGATTATAATATTAATAATCAATATTTTAAAAATTAAGCTAAAAATTAACACGATAGGTTTAAAATTTTAAATTTAAGTAATATTAAAATATCATAAAATTAATATATAATAAGGATTAAATAAAATTGAATAATTTAAATTTTAAAAAAACTATCTTGTATCTTTACCTATTAAGATATTAGAGTTTAATTGAAAAATAAAAAATAATCAGTTTATTTTAATTTATAAAAATAAATTAATTTATTAAAATTAGACTGTTAACTAATATATTGGTCAATTTTTAATAACAAAAGTTATTAATCACATATGAAAATGTTAAACATATATATGCAGATTTGGCATGTCAGACACGTATATTTAATTGCTTTCTTATTTATTTCATTAATTTATTTTAACAACTCTTGTTGTTAAAAATCGATCAGTTTATTAATTTATTTGTCAATTTTTTAAATTAATAAGTTCTTATAAATAAAAAATTAATTAATTTTTATTTAATAATCTCTTTTTTAATCGAAATTCAAGACAATCTTTTTTAATTATATTCATATATTTTAATTATATTTATTTTTTAACTGATTTTATAATAATCTAATAATCAATTAAAATTTTTAAATCTTAAACCTTTTATTTATCAGTTTAATTTTTGGTCTCATTTTTTTAACATTCGTTTTTTTACGAGAAAGATGCGGCTAAAATGGAAACACGTAGAATCCTTGATTCTCTGGATTCGTTTCTTTTTTCTTTGTTTTTTGGGTCAACAATGTTTTGTACTTCAACAGTGAACAATAAATCCAAATTGAGAGGTGGAAGGCTGAGGGCCAATTTTATTAAACGGTCAACTGACAATAATGGCTAATTTTAATTATGTTTTAATTAAAACTTTAAACTCATAAATCGCTTTACAACCTAAAAAAAAAAGTAAGACTGTGCATAAATAAATACCAGTAGAACTAATTCTTTTAAAACTTTTAATTTTAGAAATTAAAATTTTAAATTTCATTATTCTCTTTTAAAGAAAATAGTTAGCCAACTTATAATTAATTATTTTACATAAATATTTTATTAAAATATATAATTTATAAAAAATAATCCAAGAACAATATTATTGTGAAGTGGCCCACAAAACATAGCACCCATTATCTTTACTGTACAATTTTCGGTTAAGAGAATAGCTGCATTTGCAGAGAGGGGGTTGAACGGAGCCAAACACAAACAGTTGAAGACTGGAGAGAGAGAGATAGAGGGAGAGGGTGTTGAAGGTGTCATACATACATACATACCTTGAAGACCCACAAATGTCATTAACAGGACATGTAGTATTAAGAGGCGCACAGAAAATGGAAGGTTGAGTACAGCGAAGCAGACCCACCCCACCTCAAAACACAAATATTAATATAATATAATATATTACTGAGAAAAAAGCGCTGATCCAGCAAAAAAAGGTTGAGTCTTTGGTCCTCTGATATCTCCTTGGACAATCTTGCCTACTATTGTCGTGGGAGTCCAGTGGCAGCTTTTTTTTGTCTTCTCCTTTTCTTCTTCTTCTTCTTCTTCTTCTTTGATCTCATCTCTCTCACACGCACTCCAATTCTTCTACCTTCCATCCTCCCTTTGTGTATGTATTTATTTATACATAAAATTGTATCTTTAAGGAGGGTTTTCTTTTTCATTTCTTATTCTCTCTCTCTGTCTCTCTCTCTCTCTCCCCCTTCACCTTCCCTTAACAGTAATGATATTCTCGTTGCGGGTATCGTTGTTTGGGAATCTGAGGAGTTGTGGTTGTCAAAAAGTGGCAGTTATATCTTTGATAGAAAAACAAAAACTACGAACAACAGGTCGAAAGAAGGAGAAAAACAAACATAAACACGAGCACACGAATGTGTGTGTGAGAGAGAGACAGAGATAAGAAAGGGAAAGCCTTTGTGTCTGTGTTTTGATTGATGTGATAATCAAAACAAACGGCTCTTTCTTCTTGCTTTATTTGCCATCTTTGTTTCTTTCTCTCTATATTTGGCTGTCCTCTCTTGGGTGGGAGGGGATTGCTTTGTTTTATTCTGGGGTGGCCCTTTTTCTTGGTTTTTCTTTCTTGTTTTTATCTGGGATTTTCTTGTATTTCTTTGTTTCTGTGCATAGATGTCTCAACAAAGACCATTTCAGATGGTGGGTGGTGGGGGTGGCAATCCAGGACAGTACAATGACACAACTTTCACAAAAATTTTTGTTGGAGGTTTGGCTTGGGAAACGCAGAGAGATACTATGAGACGCTATTTCGAGCAGTTTGGAGAGATCCTTGAGGCTGTTGTTATAACAGATAAGAATACTGGAAGATCCAAGGGTTATGGATTTGTAAGCTCTCCTTAATTTTGCCTCCATGGCCTCTATTTCATGTTGATAGTTAATGTTCGTTTTTGCTGCCTTATCCAATAGGTTACATTCAAGGATCAGGAAGCAGCCATGAAAGCTTGCCAAAACCCTTCTCCAGTTATTGATGGAAGAAGAGCAAATTGCAATCTTGCTTCACTTGGGGCTCAAAAGCCTCGTCCACCACCTCCTCAACACGGTGCATGTCTGTTACAACATCTCTTATGTTTCTTTGATGATACCCCTTTCTACATACCAATCTCAATCTCAACTTTGTATTGCAAAAGTAAATGATCAATCATCAACAATGTCTGAATCGGTTAATGCTAGAAAGTTGGATTTTCAACTTCTATCTTATAGTACATTTTCTGTTTCGATAGTAGTATTTTTCATGTTATAACAAGCTCATAATTGCTATTTCATTCTATAGTAAACTGATACGTGAATTTAGTGCTTGGTCAACAGTCAGAGTACTGATTTCATCCATAAAAAACTGCAGTTGCAGGCACAGGACAGTTTAGACTGGCGCCTGGATTAGTGGCTCCACATGCTTATCATGCTTCTTCGTCGTCTTATATTCATCAACCGACCGGTCAATATCCATTTCCTTACTCAGTATATGGGTATGCAGAGAAATAAAAACTTGTCAATGCTTTCTTTGTCCTTTATCTAGCGATTCGATGTCGAATACATTGATAATTTTATGTTTTTGAGTCGTCTGTTCTATTGGTTCGCATTTCATTTTTCAGGTATCCTGGTTATTCACAAGATACCATATATCCATTGGTGAGTAGTACATTAATCATTGTCCATTGCTCTTGTTGTGATCTAAGTTCATCATCTAAGATTATTTTTACTTTCGCGGCAGAATTATTTTAGTGTTTATGGAGGTCAGAATTTCTCAACTTACTACACTCCTGCGGGGTCAGGAACACCGGGGATGTTTCAGAATTACTTCCCATTTTACGCCCATTATGCACAAAGTACCCAAGTTCACGGTTTTGGAGTTCAATACCCATCAATAATACAGTACCCTTATCTTCCTCAGCACTATGGTTCTACAGGTATCTTATCTCTTCCTTCCTCAATGCCAGTAGTCAGCACAACAGCAGGTAATCATTCTAAGTGAGTTCTCATTATAGATTTGTTCCAAAGATTGTTTTTTGCTAAGTTTAGTGACAGACCAATCTAAAACACAAAAGGTGCAGCAACATTGACCATGGCTACCACAACCACAACTACGGGAACAACAGGGGTAATAGTAGCAGCAGGGCAAGGTGGGTCAAAAGCGTCTGGGACAACTTCTGAACATAATTCATCAACCTAATAAGTTTGGGACAAGATGTAACAGTCTTTTCATCAAGATTTAACAAAAGGGTCAAAAGCGAAAAGGGAAAAGAAAAACTGAATCAGGGAAACATCCCAGCACTGAAAAAGAAGATGCTTCATCAGCTAGCATAACAACAGGGGGAATCCAAGAATTCTGCATCAGATTGCTCGTCTTTGGAAGAAGGCATTTGATATAGAAAGTTTACTTCACTAACTGTTATCTATTGGTTCATCATTTTATGTTTTCACTTGGCAATTTCAGTCGTTATACATGTCTGGTCTGAAACATTAGGTAGGAGTCTATCTAGCTGTCAGCTTTAGGAGAAAATTTTATATTCATTTAGTTTTATGTATTAGCATTAGGTAGAAATCAAATTCGGCTTTGAATTCTACCTCAAAAACACTGATAATCTTCATTATGTCCCGGTTGCATAGAGCTTCCCAGGACATTATTGTTCATATCTGTCATTAGTTGGGTTGAAAGATTGATTTTGTATCTTTCAACCCACTGAGTCAAGAAGAAAAATGGGTTACCGTTAACTTGCAGTTTTTTGTTTCTAGATTTATTCGTTCTTTATGATTCATAGTAGGGTTTGGAGAGGGAATTAACAAACGTAGATTGTTCCAATCTATGACTTAGTTATTACAAATAAATGGTCTCTTTCTTGCCTCTCATATATCGCTTTCCTTCCGTCATCAGTACTTTTGCTTATTCAAATCGTTCTTTTGCATGATCGCACGTTTCGGAGTCGGTAGGGTATATGGCATTTGGAATCCAATGGGATCTCACGTAAAAGTAGTAAAGAGACGTTTTCGTGGTGTGCCTTTTTCTGTGTCAAAGCTGAGCATGCGGGTCTCTTTCACATGCTTGTAATAAGTTAGGATTCGATGTGCAAGAGTGAAGAAATTACTGCTGAATTAATGATTTCTTGGATTTAGCCAACACAAGGTGTATGTGAACTCCATCATAATTTGGTGACCTAACAGGTTCCTATCATCCAATCTTTTTACTTGAATAGTAGTCTCTGTGCAGTCCAACTTATCCATAGTTGGATGCAGTATAAAATCTATCCACCAACCTGCTTCCACCTGTACGAGCTTCGCCCCGTGCCTTTTTTCAGTTTTCACCACGACTGTGTTCTATAACAGAATCCAAGGGGCTTGTTAACGTTAGCTTGATGCAAAACGATGCACGTGTCAAGGTCTTTGTACGACCACAATAAGGCTACTTCCAGGGGTGAATGCAGACTTGTTAAGAAGTGTCTAAATTAATGGTTGCAAGTTACGCCAATAATTACGGATTCATTGAATGTAATTATTATAATGTTGTCGCTACAATTACAATTTCCGTTTGAAATTTAAAATCTTGGTTATTATGCAAATCATTGGTTCTCCACTTCAGCCAACAGATCATTGAAGCAGAGAAATCTCAAGGTAAGAAGATAGTGAAGTCTTAAAGGGTTACTACAAAAGGTCAATACATTGCAGCTCATAGTTTTATCTTGGATTAGGCCTGTTTGACAATTAGCTAATTGCATTAATTATTAGTTGATAGTTGATTATATCAGCTGATTTGACCAGCGGACTATATTAGCTATTTGTTAAAGATGTTTGATAAAATTAGTTTTTTAATATTAGCTATTTATGTATAAAATGACTTATGGGGACATGATTTTAAAAAAATTTATAAAGGTATGAATATTATATATCTTAGTATTTCGTTGAATATTCTTATAGGAATTTAAATTTTAGATATTTAATTCTACAAAAATTAAGTTTATAACTCTAATAAAAAACATAGAACATATAATAATAATAATAATAATAATAATAATAATAATAATAATAATAATAATAATAATAATAATGATGATGATGATGATGATGATGATAATACATCCGAATACATCCAAACATAAAATATAACAATCCAAATGAAGTTTAACAACACAATTCAAATAAAGCAAAAGAAATGAACATCATCATTTAAAGGAAAGGTTTATAACAATTCAAGAACGACGTCTAACTGCTATTAAACTAGAAGCAATATTATCACGAATAGTTGTCATCTCCCGAGTTCTCTGTTCTTCATTGTCTTCTTGTGTAGAGTTAACTTCAACATTTTGAAATACATCTGCAGGTATAAATTTAAGATCTTGATCGATTATGCTAAAAGTCGGATCGCCAATTGTATTTCTTTTAATATAGTTATGCAACGCAAAAGCTGCATAAATTATTGATCCATTAATGAATACTTAGACATTTTCTCTAATACCTTCTATCGAGCCTTAAGAACACCGAAAGCCCTCTCAATACAACTTTTCAATGATGAATGAGCTCAATTAAAAACTTCTCGAGATCCTTTTGGATTTGCACCACGAAACTCCTATTGATTATATATTATCTTTGAGTAAGGTGTCAAATATCCTTCTCTTTTCGGATAGCCTTTGTCAACCAAGTAATATTTACTTGAGTTTCCATATAAGCAACATAATTAGTATAAATGATATCATAAAAAGTTTAAATCATGAATAGCAAATCCTACAAATCTTAAAATTACTTATTGGTGATTTTGGAAATTTAAGTATCAGATTACCGATTGTATCAAGGAAAATACAAGAATCATGTGTTGATTCCTCCCAATTCGCTAAAACATATGTAAATAGTAAGTTAAAGTTACATGCTGCCAATACATTTGTTGTTGTTATTCCTTTTCGTCCTCTAAATCTCATTTGATCCTCCTCTGCAACAACTACCGCTATATGTGTACCATCAATATCTCCAATGCAATCCTAATATAAAACAATAATCATAAAATGATAAAACAACATTTTTCAATGGAAAATATAATGAAGGGAGAGGAAGAACATATTCAATTACCCTAAAATGTGGCATATATCTAATATCATTGGCAATTTGTGGAGGAATATCCTTGAATTTGGGATCTTTTGGTACAATTATATCCCTTGAAAATCCATCCATATCAGTCAAAACTTCTTTAAAAACTCTACTTATAGTTTCACCATAATGTTGAAAACGCTCTTGGGTATCTCTATTAGAGGGACCTTTACTTAGGACATACATGAATAAACCGAATTTCACCAAAATAGAGATCTTATCCGAAGGTCTCAAACCATAATTATTTTCCAAAACCATACATAATTGACGAAATGCATTTTGATTCATCCTAAATGTATTAAAACACCTTTTCTTATGACCATTCAATAATTCATTCATTCACGGTTCTCCTGTTTGATAGGAAGTCATGCATGGTTCCTTGTATATGTGGTTAAAAAAATACACACTCATGTAACCTGCTACACAAGCCGCCGAATCCCAAAACTCAATCTCATTGTCCAAAAATTGCTTCATTTGTAAAAGTTGCATAAGTTGCGTAATATTATCATCCATACCTACAGATCAATAAGTAAAATTATATTGCAAATAAACAAGAAACTTATATGTCTGAATATAAAGAAATAAATAATATAACACGTATAAAATTATAGATTACCAACAAGATAACATAATATAATAAAATAAGCTAACTAAATTCATGTCTTAAAATACACCATGTCAACATAAGTGCACAAATAATAAAAACAATAAACTAAATATAGTAATGGATTTATGTATTCAACTCTCTTTGTATCATCTAGTAAACCAAAAAAAGGGATCTTCTTTGCGGATCTTCAATCAACATGCAAGTAAAGTAAAATTCAGGAGTACCAGTCTCGAAACCAAACAAAGTACATATTTTTTTCAAAGCATTCGTAACATCATGATGTGACGCACTAGCACCAATATTTTGTGATGCACCAATATTTATCGTGTCCAAAATATTTTCGTAATGGATATATTCATCTCCATTGTTGCACTCTGTCTCTCTTGAATCAATTGCATCATATCGTCGAGCCTCTCCTAGATTGTTGTAGATCTTCCTACCCTTTTAGTAGAATCAGTTCTTGCACTCTTGTTACTTTGTGAACTATCACTCTCCAAAACCCTTTTGCATCTTCTTCTCTCACTCCCTTCAACATGTGTAGCTTAAGGGGTCGAGGTTCTCTCCACACTTCTTCCCAATTGTTTAGACTATTAGTCTCATATATATTCTTATGATCATGATAGCCTAACAATTGATGATGAGCATTATAACTATCAGGTGAAGGAGGAACATATAATTCCTCAACTTCTCGTTGTCCTTATGGAGGGTCAACCACAGGACAAAATGTAATCTCTCATCGGGCCAAACATCCAAAAAATTGATCCAACTTACATTCAAACTCAGGTTTAAGCCCTTTCTCTTTAAATGTTTTAAAATTGATGTTCTCCTACAAAAAATTAAATAACTTATATTTAACTAACTATTTAGCATTAGAGTAAAGGACAAAAACTTGAATTGGGAAAAAATGGATAACCTTAATCTTCAAAGTCCACCACTCCTCACTAGCAGCAATTGTTCCTTTGTCATAATCTCATCCTAATCTCTTTTTTTCCCTTTCAATTGTTTCCAAAGACTCCATCTAGTTCTCATCCAATCAAACTTATTTTTAAGCTTAGTTTTATCCTATGGTAAGTTAGTTGCTTTGTGAAACTCTTCCTCCACCTTCTTCCATGGTAACCTTTGACCAATAACTCCTCCGCGTTTTCCCTTACTCCTTTCAATATGTAGGTTATAAATGTCACAAAAGATAAGAAGAGTTTCTTTTGGCCAACGAATCCTACCTATATCATTCCCCCTTGACTTCCTCCTTTTTTTCCTTTTTGGGATGATGCCATCTAATCATATAAGATGAAAAAGATTATATCGTAGTTGATCAATTTGCATCTGATTTCACTACATAATTAGTTTTACTAACTTGCATTAGACTATTTCAACAAAATAAATATATAAATACTTTCTATCATCGTAATATTTTTATTAATTACTTAATTTAAAATTATTTGATCTCTTAATTTCAAATGAGTAATAGAATTAACTTGTGAATATTATTCAAAAATTATATAAAATTGTAATATATTTTTATTTAAAATATT
>JAOQMS010000009.1:24354354-24382503 GCA_027563885.1 Erythroxylum longipes | reverse complement strand
TATATATAATAATTTAAGAAAATTATACTTCTTTTGGTAACAAAAGAACTATTAAATAATTAAATTATATTAGAAAACACATAAATATAAATTTGTAAATATTAAATAATCAAGTTTTAATGTATGATTACGAAAGCATCTTAAGAAGATTTGGAGAAGAATAAAAAATCTACAGAAAACCTTCTTAAACATGAAAATAAGAGAGAAAAGAGAGAGTTAGGGATCAAACAAAATGGTTACAAATTAAGCTTCGGTGGAATGATAGGAGAGAGTCTAAATTAATAAGGCCATTATATAAAATAATGATACTCTGTTCACTAAATTTGACAAGTTTAAGATAGCATTTCAAAAACATGAGTGTGCATTAAAATAAAAAAATATTAGTGCGAACGTTTCTTTTTAAAATTGCTTATTTACTGTGAATAAAAAATTTATTAAATATTTTTATTTTAAATTACTTTTTGTTTATGTATAATAATTTAAGAAAATACTACATTTTGGTAATAAAAGAACTATTAAATAATCAAATAATATTAGAATATTGATTTTCAGGTTATTACCATCTTAATCTGTTATGATGCTTGTACGTAAATCAAATCCAAACTCTGATTTGACTATTGCTTTGACCCTCTATCAAACCCCCATCATCTACTCACATGTACATATCGCACATTAAGCAAAGAATTTGTAAATACCAGAAAGGTTTAAGAGAAAAATTCAATAGTAAATAATATTAGAAAATGATAAATATATATAAGCATAAAGTTTTATAGCATTTTTGAAACATACGTAAACATGTAAACATTCTATTATGTATATCTTGATTTATATATTAATAAATGAATATCAACATTTATCGTACTATATACTATACTTATCTGTACAAATAAAATAGTTAATTTATGCCTGAATTAGGACTAAATAAAAACTACACTAAGAGCATGAAGAAATAATGTTTAAAGTTTACACAAGGATGTGTATATAAATACATATTAAAACGTATAAAATGGAAACGTAAAACTATTAACATTTTTTATTTGTAATTAAGCAGAATTACTACAACTGAAACTCTTAATGTGAATTACAATCATTCTATTAATAGTTCTACTTCTATTAAAACAGTCTCTAACAAACATTAATTTAATTAAATAAATACTATCTTCTTTTATCGTCAATGGATTGTAATTGATTGATCTACATTTTGCTAAAATCAGTAGCTTGATTCTAGTCAGGCCAGTGACCCAAACTCTGTGCATTAGTAATAGACATTTCAATATCAACAAATACAAATCCTGAGTTCTAATCCTTACCACTCCACCCTAGGGTCTTGACACCAATTAAGAACCAAACATGCAGACGTCAACTGTATATCTTGCGCCACCAAACTTTCAAGTTGATGATCTGTTAAAAGAAAAGGTTCGTGTTAATGCTGCTAATTTAATAGCAATTCAGCCTCTGTGATTGTCTAAATGATTAAATAACTGCAAGTGGAGCCAAATTCATAAATGTATATAGCAACAAACACAATTGTGCTTAGGTGCTCAATAATGAAAATCCATGATGTTACTATAACTATCCAAGCACTAACACCGAAAAAGCAACAAGTTTAAGAAACAATCCTTGAATCTTGACACCATGAATGAAAACGTAAGGTAACACTCAATACAACCCAGGAGAAGATCAAAAAAATCCTTTTCCTTGATTAATGAGAACCAACCAATAAAGTAAACCAAATCTTAATCGATCTTAGTAACTATAAAAAAGCAAAGTAATAGGCAGTACCCACACAAACCAGATAAGAACCCAAAAACATAAGATTCAATCAAAAAAAAAGAAACAATCCTCTTTTCAATCAAATGAGGCATGATCAGAATATAGAAAGAACAAAACTTACAGACGAAAACAAAGAAAGACAGCATTGGAATTAACGAAAACAGCGAACAACTCACCAGAAAGCAAGATCTAAGTGAACCCACCAGGAATCGGTAAAGAATCAGTCACTGATAAGGTATTGTAAGATTGTGTTACCTTTTCCATTTTAAAGGTGAAAAGAGACAGTGGAGTAGTTGTGAGTTATCAATGAAGAAAGTTAAATGCAATAAATACAAAGAGTAGCTACTTTCTACTACAACTATTATCGGAATTCATTTAATGAAACTATTTCTATCTCAGATTGCATTCATTAAATCTCAAATTGCATTCATTAAATGATATTCTGTTAAATCATTTACAGCTAGAATCTTAGTCTACCAAAGGAACATCAACTTAATTATCTTGACAGAAGTAGGCTTAAAGGAACATCGAATTAAATAAGATTAAGAATAAATAACTGAAGTACCTCATCAGGACCAGCAGTGAAAAAGTATATCAAATTAATTGCTGAGAGAGCTTATTTGAACACTTCTATGCTCTCTTTAGGAGGATATGGCTCTAGGATTATATGAGAATTTCCATCACCTTCTTCCTTCTCTCTCCAGATTTCTAGAAGAGGGTTGTTTTCCCAATGGAAATTTGGACAAGACATCAAATCATATATAGATGTACATTCAATCAGTTGAAACATTGGAACATGAAACAAAATATAAGCACTAAAAAGATAATACAGTTTTACAATGCAACTTGCTAGGTACATAAACTTAGTAATATGTATTCATTTGAATGTGCAATGCAAAATTTTCACTAAAGCACGAAATTCACTATAATAGTATACCAATAATGCCTTAAGGAACAAGATTGCGCATAAACTGTTATTACAGAAATGTTGAATGATCCTTAATCCACAAGCGTCAAAATGGAAACAAACTTTCTACAACACTGAAGTGGGCAAATAGTTAACCTACTCCACAATACAAAGCCCTGAAAGTCACAAGATATTTGAAAGGAAAACATGACACAACTAGCTAACATAAAGCCCATAAAAAGATAATATAGTTTTGCAATGCAACTTGCTAGGTACATAAACTTAGATTTTTTTTTTCATTTAATTGTGCATCACAATGATTAGCTTTTTATGACACCAAAGCTATTGTAGAAACAAACAAAATAGCAATTCTGTAAATGCACTTTATCAAGTAGAGGATTGCTCAGGAGAGAATCATAAGTGGGAGAAGAGACTTTCAATGCAATAAACTAATTTTGCAGTGCCAGATCTTCAATAGAGTTGCCGCAAACACTTCCATGGTATTGACAGAAAGGTAGAGAGGTTTCCAATGTAAAGGGTGCTCCTGTTCCAATAGAACTTTACAAATTAAGGATAATATAGAGATGATCAAGGCAGAACGGTAATAAAATAAGAGCAAGAGCTATTTCAAGTCTGATTAATAGAAGGAATCAAAAGACGCACTTAAATTAGTACGTAACGGTAATGAAGAACCATGACGAGTCAGTAGCAGAATGTAATAAACCTAAAGATAACTACAAGAACAATTACCACTCTAAAAGAAATTAGAAACATAATCACAACATTTCCATGAACAACAAATAAAAGATGGACCCCAAGTTAAGACTTCCCAGAGGCTCACTGCATTTCAGGCATTAACTATTCTTTCATGTACCAACTATCCAGTCAATATTCTGCAATTTTATTATTCCCAATAAGATTAGCAAACCAAGTTTGTTGTCTTTTTTTAGTAGCAGATGACCTTTCTTAAACTTCATATCTAAAAAAACAAGAACTTTAGATTAGGAACGTCAATATTCAATAAACTATATTGTATTCGTGGACATATGTTTCCATGGTTGACTTTTATAAGGATACAAAGATTGCCAAATCAGATTGCGAGAAAAGTTAAAGTTGGCCTTTGACTTAGATATATCCATAAAATACAAGTTGAGGAAGAAGCCATAAAGAAAAGGTCAACTTCAACATCAAATTGTATATCAAATTGTATCCCATTTGAAGCTTTCTTTTAATCTTAACAGAAATCGTATCAAATAATAAACTTTAATTGATTAAGGATAGATTCATTGGAACTCAGAATTTAGCGACAAAATATAAGCACTAAAATACGTTGATGCAAGTCCAAATTGAAATTCACTATAGCACTACATTTACTGTAATAACATACCAATAATGCCTTAAGGAACAAGATTGCACATAAACTATTATTATAGAAATGTTGAATGATGCCTTATCCATAAACGTCAAAATGGAAACAAACTTTCTACAACACTGAAATGGGCAAATAGTTAACCTACTCCACGATACAGAGCCCTGAAAGTCACGAGAAATTTGAAAGGAAAAGATATCTTTCTGTAGTCAGCTGCTCCAAATCAAAACTAGAACTGGATACATCAAATGGAAAATAGCAAAATCTCAGTGAACAAAAATGCTATAATTAAATTTTCCAATCATTTCACCTGTTGCTTACTCACAAAAACCTAGATCCCAGGTGAGGTGATCATAAATTGAGTGTTTTGGTTAGGAAATGACAAAGCTTTTGCTAAGAGTGAGAAAGAATAATCTCGCTGATAGAAAAAAAAATTCAGAACTGCACTGAACTTCTACAAGAGGTTGAAACATACCCAAAATCTCATCTCATATCAATCATGGAATAAAACCCAGAACCAGAATGAAAGAGAAATCTAAAAAGACTTGCTTTTTATTATGCTCTTGCGCTGTGAAATGAGCGAGATTTTCGATCTCTATCCCTTTGAAGAAGCTACAAAATAAGAAAAGATAAACAAAAGAGTCAAGAGATAGTGATCTATAAACCGACGATGGTGATTTGGTGGAGATGTGAGAGCTGAGAGATGTGAGAGATGCAAGGAAAGAGCAAAGAAAGTAAGAGGAATCTAGAGAAAATGAGAAAGAAGCAGTCGAAGAGTAAAGAGTAAATGAGAGGAAAAATCGACATAAAATTAAAAAAGCTATCAACTAATAAGGAAATGCTCTTGTGAAGGAGCTAATAAAAAATCAGCTGGTTGGCTGAACAAGTTTAATAGCTTTTTTATATGGTCAGCCAGTTGAAATAGGTCAATTAGCTAAAAAAGAGCCTATCAACTCTTTACCAAATGGGCCATGAATCTTTCAATACCTGTCTGCATAAAGGTCCTGTTTGGCAATTAGCTGATTACATTAGCTATTAGCTTATTCTATCAGCTGTCAGTTGTTAGCTGATTATATCAACTGATTTGACCAGCAGATTGCATTAGCTGTTTGTTAGAGATGTTTGATAAAATTAGTTGTTTAGTATTAGCTGTTTATGTGTAAAATGACTTATGAGGACATTACTTTAAATATAATTATAAGGATATGAATATTATATATTTTAGTATTTCGTTAAATATTTTTATAAGAATTTAAATTTTAAATATTTAATTCTACAAATCTTGTCATCCCTGGAGCAAAATGTATTAGAATACTCATTAATATTATTTCATATAAAATAATTAAAAAAGGTGAACCTGTAAGGAAACTAAACTATATATTCTTCATTTCCCTTAAAGAGAAAATCAAGATGTTAACACGAGAAATGCCAGAAACAACAATCCTTCATGTCTTCTCATGAATGACAATGGCATATACCGTTTTTAAGGGTAAAAAATTTGGATACCATATTCAAAACCTTGACTGATTCATCTGGATAAATGTACAAACAAAAAATTTTACTTGTCTAAGCATCAGGCCTTATTGATTGTGATATATTTCGTTCCTGTCTATTAATGCCTGGAGAGGACTTACCACCCGGAGTAAATTAACATGTAGGTTCTTAACCTCAAGCCCACACACCTCACAGTTTTTGTTTTCTTTTGTGCTAAACCATTTAACTGTACATTCTTCATGCACAAGTCTAATGGCGCCTTTGCAACTGCACTCCATTTTCAGGGTATTCCCTTCTTCACATACATCAAGACAGATCCTACATACTCCTTCCTCCTCTGGAATTTCCTCATCATCACCTCCTATGGGAACGGATGTTATTTGGTTTGCTTTGCCAGTAAGGAGAGTTATATGGCGCTATGGGAGGGAACCAAAGGGATGACACAAAGAAAACAGAAAGCATGGCCTACGTAAAGAGTTCAAGTAAGTTTTTAATGGCTTTTGTTTTTCTTAACTTTTCTTTATTTATAGCTACAGTATCAGTTATTGTTCCGCCATTATCTTGATCTGATGCACGTAAAATGTTAAAATGTAAAAGAAACCGGGAAGTGATTGCAAAATATTTTCATCAGATTAAGGCAAAGCTCAAAAACTGCAAGGCTAGTTGACTGTACAAGTATAGAAGTTGAAATTACAAAAGTCAAATATGTGTATTAATAAGTTTGGTTTTTGGTGCATAAATGTTTGCTTTGATCTAAATTTGTAAAAGGACTATAACTAACAGCATTCAGTTCCAAATTTTACAACGCCAAAAATTGTACTTGGCATGTTGGAAAATTGGTTATTCAACACGTTGAATAAGCAAGAAAAATAGTGAAAATACTAGAGTATTAAGAAAGATGTGGTACTACCAACCATCACTAGGATCTGATTTAACTTGATCTTTGCGACTAGCAAAAGATGCATTTCGTACAATGACAACATTTCTTCCTGGAGCTGATAGGGATCTTGAAACCACTGCTGCACTGTATGAGCTTCCACTTTCTGAAATAGTTACCATATAAGCACGATTTGTGATACAGTAGTTCCATACAACTTTATTTCTTATAAGCAAGATAAGGAGTTTAAATATATGTAGTATATGATCTTCAATCAAGAAGTTATGCGCCCCCATTGTGGGTGTTTGCAAATAATTTTGAAACATAAGAATACCAAAAGTTTCTAAACCACGGAGAAGCAAGACATACTGAACCTTACGCGCGTGTACCTTTTGAGATTCGCTAGGCAGCCTTGCTGAAACAGGTGTGGTTATTGAAGAGGTCAAGTCCAGTTCATGTCTAACTGGAAGAGATGTACATCTATGCCAAGAGAATGCAGATTCAACCTGGCAATAACAGGACTATCTGGAACAGCCTTGGGGTCTGAGTTGCGGAGAAAGCTCCTCTCAGCATCAGGTGCACTGACTTTTTTCTTGAAGCTTAAACCCCGTAACAAGCCTCCTGATGATGAACTACCTTTGGCAGAATTTTGAGACTCTAGTAAACCTTTTCCACTACAATTGGTGCCAAAACCAAGGGGCCTAGAAGGGATCTGCAGGGAAAGATCCAAGCGCCTTCCACTTGGTCCTGATTTCAAACCTTCCTCAGTATAGGGTCCAGTATCATTCAGATCAGCCTGCAAATAAAAAGCAGTAATACATTTGGTCAATTAAGATCTCAACAAATGTGCCAACCAGATTGAATCATATGACATTCCCAAGTAACTCTCCAAATACCTCAACCCCAGAGTATGGTTGTGATTTGTGACTGTCTTTAGCTACAGTAAAGCTTCCACTAGAGCAAATACACCCGATCGAATGACTCATATCAATATATTTTATTTTTTAATTACTCCACAAAGGATTTAATTCTAAATCCTACTAGCTTAAACGTCAATAAAGGTTTTACATAAACCAAGAAAAATATAATACCTAACAAATTCTCAAAATTTCCATTTAGCTTATACCAGCTTAAACGTGAGTAAATGTTCTCACGCCCAGCTAGACATATGAAAGATGTGCACCTCTGCCCTGTTCATGAAATCCAAATACCCACAAGCCGGAATAACTAAAAGTTCAAGAAATTAATGAAAGAAGTGCAAAAGATTGTTTATACTTCCCGGGTCAAGGCTTCAAGCTGGAGATAAAAGTGAGGGATGCGGAAAAGACTGACTAATCGACCAAACTCTGTTAAAAACTTGTTTCTGTTCAAGGAATACAAAGAAAGGAATCAAAGAAGAAGAAACAGAGAGGAATAACGTAATCAGTAAAGTAAGAAAATTGGAGAAAGCAATAAAATAAAACCAAGTAGAAGAAGAAATGTGGGAAACCGTTAGGGGTTTGAGCGGGAACGTTCTGCTTCACTGAAGAAGACGAAGTTGCCTACGGGCAAGACCGTTATAAATGAATCAGCTACTTCAAAACACTCCATTTAATGAGTTTGTGTAAAAATAGATGGTTGGGTTAAACAACCAACTCAACCAGCTCCTAATCAAACAAATAATCAACTTGTTTAATATGGGTCAAACCATTCATTTGAATCAAACAGTTAATAAACAGCTGAAAAGTTGTTAACCAAACACAACCAAAAGCGAAAGACTCAAACTTTGAAGCAACTCATCGTTTGTTCTTCGAGAACTCCAATGTCTGGGAAGTGAAGTATCTATTGATTACAGGTCCATGTTCTCCCAGCTTTAGCACACTGTGTCACTAATTTGGTCCAAGTTTTCATGTGTGTTGTCCATTTGGTGATCAATGGAGCACGAAAATCAGTAGAGTCCAGTGACTTGAAGCGGTTGATTTTCCCAAGCTAAAAGTTTCTGTTCCTCAACCAATGCACAAGAAGGTAATACAACATAGCAAAACAGGAACTGGGACCCCGAAAAGGACCTCAAAACTTAGCCAACGCCACGTCTCTAGTGTCATCTACTATGCATTTGTCATGGTCCGAAAGACAACTTAAGCCTCTCAGGTTTCATGCACGAGGTCCTCGTTCGAGTCTTTGATCGTATGCTTGGAAAAGATCAACGTCGGGGAGCTAACTATCTTCGGAAAGAAAACAGCCTGGTCATCTACTACGTTTTTCATCTACTACGCACTCAAAACCGCAACCCAAATCCTCCGTGCCACTTATCATGTGCCAACATGATAGGTGGCACAGAAGATCAAGTCACCTCAAAACCGTCTGAAAAAAACTAAGGCCTCTCAAAATTTGATGCACTTTAGCCATATATTTCTAGAAGATCAACACTGGGAAGTAAATAAAAAGAGCCTGTGGACACGTTCTAGCACCGAAACTGTGTACTATGCAGAAACATATTGTCTGAGCATTCTTAGACACCATCACATTGCTTTAGTCGATTGTTAAATGCGTATTATTTGGTCTCCTTAAACTCACAGCGTTAAAATAGTCTTTTTAAATTTTTTTGTTAAATAATTGTTAATTGTTAAAACTAATATTGTTTAATTATTTCAATTTTTAAAGATTCTCCTATTATAATTAATGTTTTAAAAACTGAACCGAAAATTAAATCAGTAATCTTTTTAAAAAAAAGTTAAATCAGTATAAAAAGAAGTTTAAAAATTAAAAGATTCAATTCGTATTACTCAATCACAAAATTAGCTAAATATTAAATAAAATTAAAAAATTTGAAATATGTTTGAAACAGATTGTCCTCATCAATCGAAGAATTTGAAGTTTAATTAAAAAAATTATTAAATAAAAATTAATTAATTTTATTTTATAAGAACTTATTAATTTATATAAATTAACCAATTAATTAATAAATTAATCGGTTTTTAATAACAAGAGTTATTAAAGTAAATTGAACCGAAAAATTAAAAATTAAATAAAAAATTAAATGATTCAAAATTTTTACGATTGAACAGGTCGAGGATTTTAATCATTGATTATAATTACAAAATAATAATAAGTCTATTATATTTAAGTTTATAAATAATTACTTTAATTAGTTATAAGAGTATTGTAGTGTTGCTTCAAAGTTTTAGAATACAGAAAGTTTTATTCAGAGTTATAATTATGAATAGCTCGACTCAACTTTTAATTCTTATCTTAGATGGAAAAAATTATATTGGTAGACTATTTAAATGTGGGTGCTTTTAACTACCACGAATTGCTAGGTGTCGGGAAGAATGGTGCTGTCGCGCTTGACAATAATGATAGTGCAAACAATGCAGAACAGGTTGTCCATCATGAGAATAAGAGAAAGAATAACAATGCCTTGTATTTTATTTATCAAAGAGTGAATGATTAAGTTTCTGAGAAGATTATAAGTGCAACCACGTCAAAATAGGCTTGTGTAACCTTGACAGTGATGGATAAAGGTACAAAGTGTTAGGAAATCAGGTCCAGATTCGATCCCAACCATAGTAGAATAATTACAAAACTTTTTTGTAATCTTTGATTTCCCAAAAACTAAGATCTCTTTAATTCTATAAAATAATTAATACAAATAATAACAAAGCGGAAACTTAATTCGTACCTTATTCCGAAGCTTGATCTTTATTTTGTTGTATCTCTCAAATCGTTCCTGAAACCAATCTGTTTCAACCACCGTAGCCGCACAAATGTTTGGCCTCTAACATTATTCACAGAATGCGATGAGAGAATTTTGTAACTCTTACAGAGAAGGTTAAGCTTGAAGTACTAGCTCCATAAAGTTTAATCCTATTTATAATAAGCTTTGGACGTTTTAGTAATTTATTTTAAATTAAATTCTAATTTCAATTAAACTTTAATTAAATACCAATTATGTACATATAAGATTCAATATCTCATTTTGATCCTTATTTATTAAATATCTCATATTTAATCATAAAGTTTCTCAAACTTTACAATCAAGTCCAACTTGATTAAATTAACTTTGCTCTCTTCAACCCATTCTATATGTGAGACCATTAGGTTCCCAAATATGTTGACAATGATTATAAATTTTAATTTTAAGTCATAATTAGAATTAGATAAATTAAAACTTCTTTTAATATATTTTTAATTCTCTAATTAAACAATTTATAATCATAGATCAAGATTGGCGTCTAGTAACACATCATGACCACTCAAATATTTAGGAATGTCAAAGTGGTTCTAACTAACCTTTCTGTGCATGATTTTTTCGTATAATTCAATCCTTTCATCATATAATGGTCCGATTAGACATAGAGCATGAAATTAATGTCTACTCTATTTTGAATCCAATTATATTAGTTCTCCGCCATTAGCTATCGATTCAATTAATGACATTTGTAAACTATTACAAAATGTCATTCCACCTTGGCCAAGGATTTTTCGAATCAATACTAATCGAGAACAACGGAACATTCTCCCTAATTACTTTAGGGTGATACATCCTATCTTAATTACTCAACTACCTTCATATAGTTTATGCTACGTCCAATGACTACCGATTAAATGACCCATGATTAAATAGATCATAAGTAGTATCAAAACACAACAATCCCTATACGAGATAACTTTGATGACCTCAAGTCAAATGATCACTTATGCAATCATCACAATGAAAATTTCATAGACATACAAGTAATGTTCCAAACAGATTTCTCATATCGGGTCTGTTCAGTGAACTTGTTTTCTAACAAGCACCCACACGTTTGTTTAAGTATCTCTCTACTTTAGCATATGAGATCGAATACTTCTTTCATAAGGAAAAACACAACGTGTGCTAGTCTTTTTACGTTCTATTAATGTCCACTCTTAATAGAACAATGACTTGAAATCTTTAGGAATAATACATAAATGCAATATGAATCTCATAATTATAATCTCATTATAATTTCATTTGCAATGTACAATTAGTCTATGGACTTTATCATATACATCTAAACATGTACAAGATAAATAATGCCTTTAAATAATTATTCACTAAACTACAACCAAAGCGATTGGCTGTAGGGCATAAACCAACAATCTCCCATTTGCACTAAGCCGATCATTTAAGTATCTCATTCTATATCACCATAGGATGATTATTCTACTATTGGCTTAATGAGAGAATTCTACAAGATTCTCTATAGTGCATTTGCTTAAGTCTTACAATTTCCAACTTAATTATTATCACAATTAAGAAATTTTGCCTAAATAGATCTTGGCTCTTTGATGAGACATTAGCTCCTCATGCATGCCCAATAGCTCTAATGTTCTACAATACATTACTGTCTTGAACAATGCAAAGAAACTCTATCAAGTTTACTAAAGAGCTTATTAATCCAATTAATCATTTCTACTAAATGAAAAATGTATTATGACTCAATTAGTAACCATTGTTACATTAGAACCTCTCCAATCCTAAATGATATTGTTCTAAGTAAATAAACCTTAATTAATATTTGCTTCTAAAGCTATATCCTCATCATCTTGAACTCAAATATCAACTCACACATAAAGGAATGGATATTTTTAATACTTCATAAGTATCTGATATCTCAAATACTAAATATTTTTAGTACATTATCTATGTACTTGGACTTAGAATAAGTTAACAACGTCCAATCTATGTCTATAGATTTAATTCCTAGAATTAAGTTGTTACCTTTTCATATCTAACAAAATTTGTTCTTAGACAATTATGTGTTCAACAATTAAAAATTATAACTGTTGTTCTCTGTGAGCAATATGTCTCCACATACTCCCACTGAAGAGGACAACTATACTCCCACAAACCTTCTTGTAGACGTGATAAACTCACAATCATCTCAAAACAAACTCTTTGAATTTATCATAAAAGTGAATCTTTTAATGTCTCATAGCCTTTTAACTATACATTAAATGTATCATTAAAGGCATTAGTTCCAATTAGATGTAATTTTGTGAGATTTGAACCTTTTAAATTCCTTCTTACTCCCACTACTTATTATAAGAACCATTCTCCTATGAGTATACATTGAATCAAACAAATTTTTCAATGAATCTGTAAGATTATATCCAATTTTTTGGATATCTCATAACCTTTTATTATACAATTTAGTTCTAAACTTAATGGATAATGTATGCTTCAACCAAGTATCATATTCTTGAATCATTAACTTTGACTCTTTCAAAGACCTAGCATTTCATATCTAATATGAAATCTTGCTAATTGATTCAATTGGAACTATTGAAGGTAAGTTATTGTACTAGGCATTGCTATAGAAGAAATAATATTGCATCCTACAATATCTCATATTATATGTTACTCCTTACATAAATCCATACCCTTATGGAATTTTTTGTTATGAAGGTATTTACTAGAGAATCTCATTCCCTATAGATAATTGAAAATATAAAACTTATCATAAGGATCTCATCAACGTACTTCAACATTCTCAATGCTTAATTTCTGATTAGATTCAAACAATTTGAACTTTTCAAAAGTTTAAATCAACATTTCATTTAATACATATGACTATATCACATAAAGTCATTAGTAATATAATGAAATATAAGTATAATCTTTTCATGAATTGTTATTCCATCCAATACATCACATGTATAAATTTAATAATTCAATACCATCATTATCCTTTCACCAAAGGTTAATTTGCTTATTTTGCAACTTTACAAGTTTCACAAGTTCCATAGACTTCATAATCAAAAGGATACATATATCCTAGTATGTAACTTTATGATTCTCGTTGTTGTTGATTTAACCAACATGGCAGAAAAGGATTGTCTCAGTTATCCAACTTTTAATTCTTGCCTCTAATGTTAAGCATAAGTCTCCTTTAATCCAACACATACAAACTCTTTGTATAAAATTGGGTTAACTACTTTTACTTAAAAATATGTTTCTAACCATGTATTGCACATTACAATAATGTTGAATTTAAATTCAGTATCAAATACTCATAAGCATGAATTAGAAATACATATGATCTTTATCATATCAAATATAGGCAAGAAAAATCATGCAATAATTTTCTTCTAATGACAACTATGATCATATTGTTGCTAAGCCTTTAACTGTAGTCCACAATAATGTTTTTAGTAGACTAAATTAAGTGAAACAATTTCATCAAGGTGCTATACCTTTTAGCTCTACTTCCTGCAACCCTTTGCATTTTGCTATCATGGTGTTAACATACATCTTACATGTCTTCAAAGTTTACGAGACATTAGTCAACTCAAAATGTCAATACATTTTGTCATCTATATGATTTTGACATATCTCTATAACTTTGTCTCCATATCCTCAATAGGGATTATAGCAAAATTGCGTAATGGGCACACATATTTTTATCTTACTTTTGAGAACTCTTTTCAAACATGATCCTATGTCCAAGAAATTTAGTTGGCTAAGTATCAACTATACTAAATAAGGTAAATTACACTAAGAACAAAATATAAATGTAAGAAAAACAAGTAATGCCATGACTACCAAATAAGATTAGGAATTTAATCATGCATTTGGTTACTCCCACTATTTTATTCAAAATAATAGCCCTCACAACTATTCAGAAAGATTACTCTAATCTTTCTAGTGGGCTAAGATCTCATTCAAGTATAGTTGACCTTGAGTTTGCTCAATAAGCCAATTATACTTAAATTAGGTAGATAACAGCTTTATCAATCATATCTTATGTGACTTCTAGATCCGTTAGGTGATAACTCTTGCTAATATATATTTTATATATTATTCCTAACCTTGCCTCTAAATTCATGTGATCATGAGTTTGCTCATCCAAATTACACAAATTTAGTTAAGTAGAACCCACTATCATAAAATTAAACATGTTCGAGTTAAAGCGACCTTGAGTTTGCTCAACAAGCCTACAATAAATAGAACTCTAGTTTATCCTTATAATAATGGAAGACAACAATCACGTTCTTAATGTGTACTTAATATTTTAACGAGGGATTTAACTTCATTTGTTTCATCAAATACAAATTGCATGTAAAATATCACACATATAAAACATACAATTTATCATGCATCCAATATATATATATATCAATCATATATATGTATATCCTTGACAGTGACAGATAAAGGTACAAAGTATTAGGAAACCAGGTTAAGATCCGATCCTGATAGCAGCAAAATAATTACGAAACTTTTTTTGCAATCTTTGATTTCCTGAAAACCAAGATCTCTTTAATTCTATAAAATGATTAACACAAATCATAATAAAGCGGAAACTTAATTCGTACCTTATTCCGAAGCTTGATCTTTATCTTGTTGTATCCCTCGAACCGTTTCCAAAACTAATCCGTTTCAATTACCGTAGTCACACAAATGTTTGGCCTCTAACTGTATCCACAGAATGAGTTGAGAGAACTCTACAACTCTTACAGAGAGGGTTAAGCATGAAGTATTAGCTCCATAGAGCTTAATCTTATTTATAATAAGCTTTGGAAGTTTTATTAATTTATTTTAAATTAAATTCTAATTTCAATTAAACTTTAATTAGAATTATATATAATTCTAATTAAATGCAAATTATGTCCATATAAGATTCAATATCTCATATTGATCCTTATTTATTAAATATCTCATATTTAATCATAAAGTTTCTCAAACTTTACAATCAAGTCCAACTCCAACTTGATTAAATTAACTTTGCTCTTTTCAACCCATTCTATATGCGAGACCCATTAGGTTCCCAAATATGTTGGCAATGATTATAAATTCTAATTCTAATTCACAATTAGAATTAGATAAATTAAAACTCCTTTTAATTTATCTTTAATTCTCTAATTAAATATTTATAATCATAGATCAAGATTAGCGTCTAGTAATGCATTATAACTACCTAAATATTTAGAAATATCAAAGTGGTTCTGACTAACCTTTCTGTGCATGATTTTTTCCGTATAATTCAATCCTTTCATCATGTAATGTTCTGATTAGACATAGAGCATTGAATTAATGTTTACTCTATTTTAAGTCCAATCATATTAGTTCTCCGCCATTAACTATCGATTCAATTAATGACATTTGTAAACTATTCACAAAATGTTATTTCACCTTGGCCAAGGATTTTTCGAATCAATACTAACAACAAAACATTCTCCCTAATTACTTTAGGGTGATGAATCCCATCTGGATCACTCAACTACCTTCATATAGTTCATGCTATGTCCAATGACTACCGATTAAACGACTCATGATTAAATAGATCATAAGTACTATCAAAACATAGCAATCCCTATACAAGATAACTTTGATGACTTCAAGTCAAAGGATCACTTATACAATCATCACAATGAGAATTCCATAGACATACAAGTAATGTTCCAAATGGATTTCTCATATCCGGTCTGTTCAGTGAACTTATTCTCTAACAAGCACCCACACGTTTGTTTAAGTATCTCTTTACTTTAGCCCATGAGATCAACTACTTCATTCGTAAGGAAAACACACAACGTATGCTAGTCTTTTTACGTTCTATTAATTTCCAATCTTAATAAAATAATGACTTGGAACATTTAAGAATAATACATAAATGCAATATGAATCTCAGCATTATAATCTCATTATAATTTCATTTGCAATGTACAATTAGTCTATGGACTTTATCATATACATCTAAACATGTACAAGATAAATAATGCCTTTAAATAATTTGTCACTAAACTACACCCAAATCTACTGTAGGACATAAACCAACAATGACAGATAAAGGTACAAAGAGGGTTAAAAGGTGAGACTTCAAACTGTAAGATGCCAATATGAAATTTTGTAAATGGAAACCTCTAAAATAGTGGCCAATTGTCTACGTTATCTTTTTTTTTATCAAATCAAATGAAAATATATCTTTTCAGGAGTTTTGTGTGATAAGAAGATACTACTTTAGCTTAAAAGTAAATTCTATCGTTTAGTGATTAGGTTGATGATACTCTAGGAGGCGAAATATTGGCCCATCAAATAAGTTCACAGTCATAAGATAATCGTGACAAGGATGAGGATGCTCCGTTAGATGTGCAACCTTACTAAAAGAGATAATAGTAAGGGACAAATTAAAGTTAGCTAATATTATAGACAAATTAAGAAAGATAAGGTTTTGGTAGTTTGGACATGTTAAAAGAAGGCACTCTAATGCTCTAATGAGAAGATGCGAGAGGATTGCACTTAGAGATTGTAAGAGAAAAATAGGGAAGCCTAAGAAGAATTGGGAGAGGTGATGAAAAATGATATGACAATGTTAGAACTTACCGAAGGCATGACTCATAATAGAAAACTTTGGCATGCTAAGATTGAGGTAAAGGATCCTTCGTAAAGAGATCCTGGTAGTTCTCTTGAATCTTTTAAGCCTTGCCTATTATAGTTAACCTAGTGATAAGTACTTATTATTATTATGTTTATGTTTATGTTTATGTTTATGTTTATTGGTATTACTATGTCTATTATTATTATTATTATTATTATTTGTTTTATTTAATTTTCATTTTTTCCTATTATTTATTTGTTATTTTTTCCCTTCATTCATTCACATGGGTCATTTGGAAACAACCGCTTTATTAATTAGGAGTATGATTACGTACTATTTGAACTCCTTAGGTCTCATTTTTAGTGAATGTTATTGTTGCTGTTATAAAAAAAAGTTATAGTAGACAAAATATTGTGATCGTTGACCCTAAAATTTGATCATATTGTGATGATGATAGAAGAAGTCCATGATGCCAATGAGCAACAAATGGACGAGCAAAAAGTTAAGAAACCAATACAACAAGCTTTACAACTTACAAGCCTAGGTCTCCGTTAAAGGAGATCAAAGTGGAGAAATAATTAAAAAGCATGGTAACTCCTACGGGAGAGGACAATGAAGAGGAAACCATTTCTTGAACAATAGAAGTCGTGGCAATCATAATAACAATTATATGATTAGAGATAATCAAGATAATGATAAACAACATAATCTAACAACCATTAATATATAAGAGGTGGTGGATGCAAATGTGAATTTGGTATGACAAATTCAATGTTGAATAATATAATTATAAATAATGTAGGGTATGATAACTTGTTGATTAAATATACTACAAGAAATTCGTGGGAATTTTGAAATGTCTCACTCTCACTTATATAGGGCCGAACATAAATTTAAAAATAACAAGAATTATGCACATGGTGCTGAAAATTATTTTTCATCACAACCTCCAATTTCACCACAACAGCGGCGAAAGCGACGTCGCTTTTTTTCCCGAAGAGGACAGCCATAGGTGAGAGGCGTGAAAGCAAAACGCCAAGTTTCCAACTGTCCCTAGAACGAAGAGTTCAACGACGATGAATTTACTAAGCCGGAGTTATCTGTCTGTGTCTGTCTCTGTGTCTTATAAATGCACGCACAAACTTGTAGTTGAGTTGGGTGGGTGACCTCCTTAGTCCTTTCCTTTGTGTTCTCTACATACAACACTCAAACGCACACGGCGATTATTCCTAAGATTTGTTCCCTCCCTCGTATCCTCCGCCCCACTTTCTCCTCTTTTACTCACCTTCCTCATTTCTATTTTTCTCTCACTTTCTCTCCTCCCAAACAAACAGTTACCCAAGACAAAGCTCCAATATGGCGTCAGCTTTCTGTGCCACTAAGTTCTCTCACCCTTTTCCTGTCTATTCCACTCCCGCCCGATCTCACTACAAGACCCCTCCTTTTGATCCTCTTAAAAGTTCTGCCTCTTTCATTGGATCTACCAGAACTCTCCGTTTTCACAAATTGAATCAGCCCAGTCCTCACCGAAAATCTGCTGTTGTTGCTGTCTCCGATGTCGTTAAAGAGAAAGAGGTCAAATCCGGCACCAATCTGGTACTCCAAGACTACATACTTTGAATCCTTTTTTTTTTTAATTGCTGGGTTGCTTCTTATTGTTCTGCGTTTCTGGTTTGTGTTTTCATTTGTAAAGTGGTGGTTGATATTTGGGTATCGAACAGTAAAGGAAAAGACGTTAAATTTACTCTGTTAAGGATCAAATGAAGCAACTTTTAGTCAATAATGGCTTGAAGCATTTCAAATTTTCTATGTACTCTTTTAGGCGTTTCACATTTTCCTATTATTCTGAATGTTTTCTGGTCGAGACACCTTGTCAATTAGGTTTTAGAATCAAATTGAGGACTTGTGTTTGCTTTCAATACATGAAACTATGAGAGGCTGCTTGGATTGTTTTTATTTATTGGGTTATTTCTATACCTAGTTGATTACAAAAGAAGAAAGCTTGGAGCTATACGAGGATATGGTTTTGGGCAGAGCTTTCGAGGACATGTGCGCGCAGATGTATTACAGAGGCAAAATGTTTGGTTTTGTTCATCTCTACAATGGCCAGGAGGCTGTCTCAACTGGGTTCATCAAGCTCTTGAGGCAGGACGATTATGTTGTCAGTACTTACCGTGATCATGTTCATGCTTTGAGTAAGGGGGTTCCAGCTCGTGCCGTGATGAGTGAACTTTTTGGCAAGACCACTGGATGTTGCCGGGGCCAAGGTGGATCCATGCATATGTTCTCGAAAGAGCATAACCTGCTTGGTGGGTTTGCTTTCATTGGTGAGGGAATTCCAGTGGCAACTGGTGCAGCATTTTCCTCCAAGTACAGGAGGGAAGTTTTGAAGGAAGCAAACAGTGATCAAGTGACTGTGGCATTCTTTGGAGATGGTACTTGCAATAATGGACAGTTCTTTGAGTGTTTAAACATGGCAGCATTATGGAAATTGCCCATTGTGTTTGTTGTGGAGAACAATTTGTGGGCAATTGGAATGTCCCACTTGAGAGCAACTTCGGATCCTGAGATTTGGAAGAAGGGGCCAGCATTTGGGATGCCAGGAGTTCATGTTGATGGAATGGATGTTTTAAAGGTTAGAGAGGTTGCGAAGGAGGCAATTGGAAGGGCTAGGAGAGGAGAGGGGCCAACCTTGGTCGAATGTGAGACTTACAGGTTTAGAGGACACTCATTGGCCGACCCTGACGAGCTTCGTGATCCAGGTGAATCTTTCATATGAATGCCTTCAATGATTTTACCAATAAAAAGTGGATAATTTTTGCTCACTGTACATTTTAATTGCTAGAAATTATCATTGCCATAATCATTTCGACTGTTTATGGATGGTTTTCTACTTTAACTATTACACATGCCTCCAGGATGGTTTAATGGCCACTGCCTTTTCAGAATTGTAGAGAGAATTTGTGATTGCCATTTTTAATACCTCGACTATCCCTTTTAAGTGCTTGTTAATTTGTTACTCATTTGAAATGTTGGTTGTTTTGTCATTCTCCCTGCATTGATTGTAGACCTGATTAGACATGGCATTTGTGTGTCAATGATTCACTTCCTCACACTTTCTGTTCTTTAATTGACAGCTGAGAAGGCTCATTATAGTGCCAGAGATCCCATCACAACCTTGAAGAAATATATTATTGAGAAGAGCTTAGCTAGTGAAGCAGAACTAAAGGCCATCGAGAAGAAAATAGATGAATTGGTTGAGGACTCTGTTGAGTTTGCAGATGAGAGTCCTCTCCCCCCTCGAAGCCAGCTACTTGAGAATGTCTTTGCTGATCCGAAAGGTTTCGGCATTGGACCCGACGGCCGCTATAGATGTGACGATCCCAAGTTTACTGAAGGCACTGCTCATGTGTAGGCTTTTTGACCTCCACTGACTAGCTGCGGTTGAATTTAGTTGTTGTATCTGTTTCGTTATAGCATCACTGTGATTCTTATTTAAAGTTAATGCATATCTCAAAGATATGTTCTTAGATTGTTTCTTATTTGAAATTTTGGTTGCGTTCCTCACGAAGTCTTTGTTTATTGGATATGTGTTTCGAATGCCAATTTCCAAATAGTCGGTCTTTCTTAGTTGGGGAAATTATATGAAAGAATAGTGAATTGAATCTTTAGCATTTCTGTGGTTGATATGTTTTAGGTTGTCCTTGAGTGAAAGTTGATAATAAAAGCCCCACCTTAAAATGGATTCTACCTTTTTAATTAACTATCGTATCATTTGGGGGAACCTTGTAAAATGAAAGCTCAGATAAACTCAGATTTAACCAAGATCGAGACAAATTTTAGATCGAGATATCCTCGAACTTTTTTTTTTTTTTAACTGCCTTTGAAAACCAATCAATTCAACCAAATTAGATTTTACCTATAGTATTCAGACCAATGAAATCAAATATTGCCTCAAGATTCAGTCCAGACTAGGCCCCAGCTATTTTATTTACCAAGCCTAAGTAGAATGGTCGACAAAACAAATCAAACAATCCAAGATCAGAATGATTTTATCAAAAGGGATCTAAATCTTGTAGGATTAAATTTCTAACTTGAAAGTAATTCCCAATGTCTACACCGTCTTCTAAGTTTTACTGCAGAAAGGACGGAACTCCCAGTAGAGAAGCAAAAAGGATTCTGATTTTGCCAGAATGATACTATATATGGAAAGCAAACAATACAAGAACAAGAAACATGGTAATGGAAAAATTGGAGAAGAACTCTGAACTATTGTCACATGCCGGTGTGTGACATTTGATTGTTGTCTCGAAGAATAAGCTTTGGAAAAAAGAAAAAAGAAAAACTACTTTACAACTTCAAAGCAGCAATTGCCTCAGGCTTAAAATCAACCCTGAGACCCAGTACTCTTCTGACTTCCGCAGGTGTTAGCCTCCAGGTCATAGGTCCTGAGTTCTCACCCCAGAAGTCTAGAATCTCTGATACCTTTTCTAAGTTAAGAATGGTTGCCATTTGAGTGAGACGAGCAAATTTGTCCCTAACTGTCCGCTGGGTCATGCTAGAGAAATGGCTTACCAGAGCCCTCACATCTCTATCAAGCTGAAGGCCACCCAACTGACTGAATCTTTTTTGCATCATAATCACCTCCAGCCTTTTCACAATGAAGTCAATGACCAAATGCACAAAAGAGTCATAATTGTTAGCAGTCATGAGTTGCTGGAGCCATGACACATTTGTTTCAACAGCATGAAGAAGCCTCTGGACCCAAGGGTCATTCACCTCGTTATCGGCATATTCTGACTCGGATAATTCATAGCTGACAGTTGCTACACTATCTAAGACTGGACGAATTCGAGGTGTTACAGTTGCCATGAGTTGTTCCATGCCAGCATTGAGAACTTGTTTGAAAGTATTGCTCATATCCCCCAACTCGGACAGACAAGATTTCACCTTTTCTCTATCTGCTGGGGCAGGAAATGCCTGCAGAAAAGTGATTGCAGTTTGTTTAGTACTTGCAGAAGGAACTCTCTACATACAGAGATAGATGGCTACAACAATGACAAACAAGCATAAAATGTGCACACCAAAGGGTATCAGTTTCAACAGCATGTAGAATTCACTGCTGAATAGCCTAATTATAATTGTTCCGTTGGCTGCCCAATCATTCTAATACAAATAGGGCACCGTCGTTATATATAGCAGCTCTAAAAGGGAAAAAAGGGGGGAATATATTGAAAGATCGATGGGAAAATTGAAGACAACAGTTCTATTCCCAAAGTTTTCAAAAATCTTCAGACCTAAGTTGACCTATCTAAAGTTATTCTAAACCAAAACTGAGCAGAAATTTAAAGACAATGAAACCTTAAAAAGTCTGGATTTCTAATAGTTGAGAAATATCAGACAAATACCTATTTATGTAGACCCTGAAAAAGCCACCAATAAGCCCAATATTAATGTCTGACCATGAAGCTGAACTTCACAGCATCTTAAACTCATTTTTTTCCTTTAATTTTATATTTCCTGCATCATCTTACTCCTCCTTTCGGATTTAAGTATCGCATAATTGGTGGGGAAGCATAAAGCTGATACAAGCTAAAAAGGAAGGAATTAACGGAGGCATAATCCTTCTTTTCGGTGGTTATCAAAGCACTATTCCTTACCTCTGCGCATTGTTCTTCAATCTCATGCTTTAGCTTCAGCACATACTCGCTACTCACGTCCATGTTATTCAATGCAGTTGCAATCTCTGTCCCAGTTTTCTGGACACCAACGCCACCCAAAAACAGTTTTGCACCAAGATTTGGTTCTCTCATTTTCTGTTGCAAAGCTTCCTGGTACTCGTTGCTCAACAAACTACTTGCCCCACTAAGGACTGCAATTACAGAGCTAATATTAGAAGTGGATATTGCCCTTCTCAGACAACTCTGTAGAAGATAGAAGACATCGTCCACCATAGAAGTTGTGAGGCTATCAGGCACATGCTCGTCTATCCTAATGGCTTTCCTCACATTTTCCACCATAAAGAATCCCTCCAAAATCACATAAAACCCAGTAATATCTTGGGCTACTTTGCTAAAGGTCCCACTCCTAAAAGACTTAGTAGCTCGGGGAACCAGCTCTGGATCAACAGAACTCAATCCTTTAATCTTGGAAACCATAAATTCAGTATAATCCTCACCCAATTGCATTAACGTGAGTATCTCTTCTAAATACAACTCAACCTCTCTCGGGTCGGGGCCCTCCGGTTCACCAACAGCAAGTAAATTCTTGTTCTGAGCATTAATCTCAGATGATAATTTAGCCAATTTCCTATACTCCATATACTTCTTCAAAATAGAAGAACCTTTCGAATCGCATTCCTCTTGTAACTCACATATTGCATACACAATCCCATCCTCACCACACAAACTCCTCAAAATTTCATCGTTTTCCTCAATAGCCAAGACAATATCTTTAAACAAATTCGTCAAACAAGCAACAAAATTCACCTGATTTTGACCATGACTCTGCTCCATCAACTCCACTAACTGCTCAAACTCAAGCCTAGATCTCATCGCAATCACTTTCTTCAAATAACCTACATAAACCTGCAACCCTTCCTCTTCCAATCCTAACGGCGGATACAACCTAATGAACCGCAAAATCGTCTGATGATCTCGCTGATCCACAGCCGTCGATAACCGCTTCCGTACAATTCCTTCCAGAAGCTTCTTGGAAGCCAACAGCTGATCTCTCTGCTCTGATCCGGAGTCCTTATATTTCGCATCAATTTCAAGAAACGTCCAAACATATCTCGCAGCCGATTCATAATCCTCAGCTTCAAGAGCATTCTTCACACCGTCAATACAATTACCTCTCTCCACAATCGCGTCGATGCGAAGAAGCGTGGAGTTAACCCTAGATTGAGCGAGGTCGAGCTGACGTACCTTAGCGCTCACGTGATCGGCGAGGTCGCACGTGGACTGAACATTAGAAAGCATGTGATCAGAATCAGCTTTGACGATGTCGAGCACGTCGGCAGACTTCTGGAGATGGAGGAGGTGCTTGTCGAGATCGGAGCGTTGAGCGAGGAGGTTGTCGAGGTCCACATCCAAGGCACGCTGGTAGGCGATGCATTCGTGGAGGAGACGAGTCATTGCGCCAACGTCGGTCAGGTTGCGGACGAGATCGACAGCCTCCGGCGTGCCGAACTCTATGGAGGAGGCGACGGTGGTTTCGTCTTCTTCATGCGGTTGTCTGTGGTGGATCGTTCCGTTGGGTGTTGTTGGCATTTTCGTTCCTCTGGTCTTTTGGATCTGTGTCCGATGTTATCACTGGTTCTATGTGCTTCTCTACACTACTAAACTACCGCTAGATCTTGTTTGGAGCAATGTACAATGAAATGAGAAAATCTAATTTATCGGTTCGGGTTGACCCTTTTATTATTGGGTGATTATCAACCCGATCCATATCATGAGGTAAATGACCCGGTAGCTCCGGTTTTGAAAACCGAGGCTAGGTGTATCCACAGAAGCGAAGCACCGAGCATCCATGGCTACTGTTACAGTACCTTCAATTGTGTCTTCGCCGTTACTTAACCGAACCAAAATAACGGCAATGACAACCTCTGTGTCTATAGCTCCTTCGTGCTTGTCTCTCTCTCACTCTCCTAAACCGTTTACTTCTTCTATTCAATGCATCTCCAACAGTGCTGGACGGGGTTTCAGATTGTCGGCGATTTTGAATGAAGACCCGTTTCTTTCGAAAGCTTCTGAAGGCGAGGAAACTGATGATGAAGACATGTCTGGCTTTGAATTAAGGAATCAAGACGCAAGACCCTGTGAGCTATACGTGTGTAATCTTTCTAGAAGCTGCGACGTTTCGGAGCTTGCAGTATTGTTCAAGCCTTTTGGGAATGTTCTGTCGGTTGAGGTACTTTTCGAACTGTTTCAGAATTTTGCCGGTATATCTTTGCAAGTATTGGACCAAGTAGAACCACCAGCTTCTTCAATCATGAAGCTGATTGATTGTAAATATGAGCTAAAAAGTTGAATTCCCTTAAACAATTATACTTGGCTTGTTACTGATTTGGTCTAGTTGAAGAAGACTGAGTTGAATATGGGCGCACTTCATTATATTGATTTTCCACTTGATTGTAGGTTTCCAGAGACCCTGAAACGGGTGAGAGTAAAGGATGTGGTTACGTCACAATGAGTTCATTGAGTTCAGCAAGAAATGCGATTTCTGTATTAGACGGATCTGTTGAGTGTGAAACAGGCTAGCCTCTTTTCATTTCTTCTTCTTTATTGTAGTGCAACATGCCTGAAATGTTCTTTTACTCTTTGAAGGATTTTGGTGGGCGGGAATTGCGAGTAAGATATTCTATTGAGATGAGTTCTAGGAGAGCCAACGCTGACGTACTGAATTCGGGGACTGTAAAAGTGCTAGTATATGAAAGTCCCTACAAGTTATATGTTGGCAATCTTCCGTGGGACGTAAGACCTGAGATCTTGAGGAATCAGTTCGTCCAGTTCGGGGATGTGCTTAGTACCAGGATTTTGTATGATCGGAAAGCAGGAAAGTATCGTGCCTATGGGTTTGTTTCTTTTTCGACTGAAGCGGAGCGAAATGCTGCACTCTCTATGAATGGAGCAGTAAGAATATTTTCATTTCATCATTCCAGTTCCCTTCTGTTTTCTTTTGGTTCAATGTTATACTGAGGTATGGTATCCCTTGCAGGCATTTCGAGGTCGGACGCTAGTTGTTAGAAAAGGTGTTCAAAGATACTGATCCCCAAGTAAATTGCTACATTTCTGCAGTTAGAAATTTAGTTGCTGATCTAGCCATTAGTTAAACAGAAGAATTCAATTCCACAGGTTAAGGATGGCAGATTTGTCTTCCTTTTACCAAGTTTTGCATTTCACTGAAGTCTGGTCACTATCAGGAGTTTTGTATGATCCAACTTGTTCTCCTGTGAACTGAAGATCTCTACTGCATTATTTTCTTGCAACTTGTCGTCGTTTCTGATACCTTGGCTTCTTAGTAGCTTTGTTCCTGTCCTCGAAGAAAATACATGTATTGACAATGCAAGACAAGTTTTGCTTTGAAGAAATAGCAAAACCAGTAGACACTAAACAAGTTCTTGGATTTTGCATCAAAGGCATAAATCTCCTAGTAAGTTATGTCTCAATATTTACATCTTCCAACAAAATGACAATAAGATGTACAAAAGGGGTTTACCTTCTGCCAGGGCAATAAGAAGATGAGCATCAAATTACTACAGGTGAATCATGATGAAATACAGCAAAATTGCCAGCTCCTTTTCGGGGAGACGTAATGTTTTATTAGGTATTTTGGTTGCTTCACACCCAAAAAGAAGGAAGAATATGAGTCCTACTTGTCTAACAGAAGTATTCTTCTTTCAATTCTCGCCCAAACTGCCATTTCTCTTACCCATTGTCCCTTTCCAATCCGAATTCATAGAGAAATCTCCAATCAAGGATAGAATTTTTCAATGAACTAATGAATAATGTTAGTTCAAAGTTTACAACATATGTATAATCTATGAAACAAAGATTCAAACTCATCGCCATTTACTACGATGTGTTTTACTGATCAAATACTCCTCCAAACCAACGGCGGCTTCCACTATTCTAGTATCACCCTTTATTTGTACCTTGATAACCTTATCCAACATTTTCTCAATTCTCTCAAATTCATCAACTTTACAGATCCTAGGAACAATGGTGTCCCAAGTGTCCTTATGTGGAGCTTCTCCATGCTTCAAGAGTGCCCCCACAACCTCACAAGCTTCTTCCGTCCTTCCAGAGTTGCAAAACCCAATCACCAAGGCGTTAGTGATTGAAAAATGCTGCGAAAAACCCTTCGATGTCATTACTTGGAGGTAACGCTTAGCCTCATCAAACTTCCCTTGATCGCATAGCCCACCAACCAAAGTCCTATAAGAAACCAAATTGGGTAAGCATCCATTGGACTCCATATCCTCGAGAATTTTACAAGCATCCAGTGAGCGCCCTTCTCTGCAAAATCCTAATATAACCGTGTTGTAATGAACAATATCAGGAGTACAACCCTTTAGCTTCATTCTACATAGAATCTTATATGACTCTCTCAGCTTCATTTTTCTACACAGACTATTCAAGATTGTTGTATAGCTCAACGAATCAGGCACATACCCTTTATTTATCATATCCTCCAACAAATCAACCGCTCCATTAACCTGGCCTTTTCTACACAATCCTTGCATCAAAATTCTGTACGATTCGACGTCCGGCACAAGATCTCTCTTAAACATTTGATTGAACAGCTTATAAGCGATACTGAGTCTCCCATTAAGACAAAAGGCACGCATTAGGATGTTGTAAGATTTCGTGTTGGGATTAACACCGTATCTGTGGGCATCTCTGAAAAGATCAAAAGCGGGTCTGACGTAGTTCCTGTCACCAACAAGTATTTCGAGAATGCGGTTTAAGTGTTTGGTTAAAGGCCTACACTTAAACTCGAGAATTTTGTAGAAGGTTTTAAGAGCCTTGTTGGGCAAATTAGCCTCTTCGTAGACTTTGATCAAGCAAGAGAAAAGGGTATGGGTTACTGGGTACCCCTTGGATTTGAGGTCAAGGAGAAGATCGTCAACAAGAGAGAAGTACTTGGAGCGACCAAGTTTAAGGATGAGAACCAGATAGGAAGAGTAGGAATGCTGAAAATTTGGCTGTCGAGATGCATAATCGAAGATTTCTTTAGCGAGGAGGGGATCAGACTGTGAAGCTATGAGCTTTTGGACTCTAGAAGGAGAGCCAATAGGGGATTTGTTGGAAGATTCTGCTCTTTTCAGTTTCTGGATTTCTTGCTCTTGCTGAACAGATGAAGACCAGGGTAAGCGTGAGAGTGAGACAGAGCGAGCAGCAGCAGCTAATACAGTTAGGGAGGATCGAAACGGTTGATACATCACCCTGGCTTTGAATTTTTAAAGCAGGCGATGCGAGAGTCTATTGAACTGGTTGTTGGAACTTTTAGAATCAGAAAACGAGAAGAGAATTTGATTCTTCTGATCAAATGTGCTTTAACTTCATTAATGTAGACGTAGCCATAATATAGGCTTAATTACAACGGTGAATTTGAAGAGGGTGCAAACCAGGAGATATAACAGCCACTAAAACTCCACGTTATTATACGTATATACTAAAGACGAAGGGGATGGACGACTACGGAATTCATCTCCTTCGTCCGTTTAATCTGTCGGTCATTACCTCCCCTGTCTATATGTCATATGTATTTTTTTTCCTTTCATTTCTCTTTCTTTCTTTCTTTTTCTATGTCATATGTTTTTTTCCCCCTTTCATTTCTCTTTTTCTTCTTCTTCTCTCTGGTTGTGTATTTAGCTTTCTCCGTTTCCCTCTCTCTCATTTCT
>JAOQMS010000009.1:24327821-24346209 GCA_027563885.1 Erythroxylum longipes | reverse complement strand
CTAAATAAAAAGATGTTGTTTTACTTAGAATAATTGAATCTCGAGTTTGTTTGGGCCTGGGCTTGGCCCATGGGCCGGCCCATTGAAAACAACTAAATTTAGGCCTATGGGCCAAAAATTGCCATCCCTATTTGATTACCGCCAAGACTCCGTACTAATAAATAATTATTCTATTAAGAATCTTGGACAAAGCTTGGAACATGTGCAACCCTCACAGTGCAAGGTTCACCTGCGTTGTTCGTTTCTGAACCCATGTTCAACGTCATAGACGTGGCCCACAAGAGCCAACCCCGACCTACTGATCCATAACAAAAGTAAACTACTAGGGTGCCTCCCTGAATCCAATCAATTCTAGGTTTTCAACCTTTATTATTCTATGAGGGAGGGAGAGTAGGGACTAGGGAGTAGGGACAACAAATCATTAATTATACATAAATTGGCCCTCGAATGAACCGCCACACATTAATATCCATCTTTTTATAATTTTGAATCGAGATTGCAAGCCACAAAATCCGAAGATTCTTAATAGCTCTCCACGTGTCACGTTCCCCACCATGAGACCTAATCCCCCCATGCCAACGTGTTAGGCTCCCAAAAATATCCTGTCCAACTACCCATACACCACCCGAAACGTGTCCTTCACACTTCTCACGCCTCTGGATAACCACAACCACCGTACAACTAATCTCCCCCACATCGCAATTCGCAAATATCAAAAACAGTTGCTCATGTTGCTCCACGTCAGCTCATCCAACCAGATACCAATGGCGGCCCACCTTTTGATCTCTCAGTTATATTTTCCGTTTTTTGCAGTCGTCAGCCCGAGTTGGATTTCAAATATTTCTTTCTTTTCTTTTTTATATTTGGACTTAAAACTAAATTTAACCAACACTTCTTAGATTTTTTTTTTCATTTTTGTCGTGAGATCAATTTCACTCTATCCCTCTCTCCTGCTACTGTTTAATTGTTCCATTTAAAATTAGTTTCTTATTATTTTTGTAAAGTCATTGCCTTGGATTATAGAGTGTTTAAGAACGGGCGAGATGGCGATGATCGACGATATGAGGATGGAGGTCGAGGAGGCGACGGACAATAAGGGCGCTGCAATGGAGGTGGTGAGGTGGGAGAAGTTTCTTCCAAATATGATGCTTCGTGTTCTGTTAGTGGAGGCTGATGATTCTACGCGCCAAATTATTGCGGCTCTTCTTCGAAAATGCAGTTATAAAGGTCAGCTATGCTCTTCTTTGATCTATTGATGAGAAATTCCTATGTATTCTTCATTTATTTGATGGATATGTAGTTGATTTTGTTTCATTTTTCTTATGGTTTAATTCACAAATTGACATGTTTGATTGAGATTCCGAGCTTATTGGTCACTGTGATATATTTTCTCTCTTTTTTTCCGTATTTTTCGAATGCTTGAAAAATAGTTTATCTGTTGGAGGTTGGAGAATCTTGCGAGTTTAAGTTATCTCTGCTCCATCTCTAGTATTAATTTTGCTGTAGGTGTTTGGAAGTTTGATAGGTTTTATTGCCATCTTTGGTAATAGCTCTTACCATTCCGGTTGAGCTTGACATTTGTGTTTTGAATGGTCATTTCGAGTTGGTTTTTCTAAGGTTCGTTTCTTTTTCTTTTGTAATACTTGATCGTATATTATCTGCCACCAAACATTATCAGAGAAATCTTGGGAAAGATTTGAGTCGTGTCTGGTGGATATGTTAAAGGAAAGTTAGTTTTTGGGTTTCTAGATGATTGGTATATCGGTAATTGTACACAATGCATATGCATCCCTCGTTTCGTTTCCGATAAGATGTTAGTAATTTAATATCAGTTGTTTAACTGAAGTTAACACTTTGTTTCGCCACTTTCTGCCACCAGTTGCTGCTGTTCCTGATGGATTAAGGGCGTGGGAGGCATTGAAGGGTAGACCTCATAATTTAGATCTCATATTAACAGAAGTGGAGTTGCCATCAATTTCGGGATATGCACTTCTTACCTTGGTCATGGAACATGACTTTTGCAGAAATATTCCCGTCATAAGTAATTAAATAGTTTGTAAACTCTTTTATAATCTTTGTTACTTATATATCTTGTTAGATTTGAAACTAAAAATTTCTTGTTCTTTTTTCCTTCTTTTGTCATTTCTGAATAGTGATGTCATCGCATGATTCTATCAGCATGGTACTGAAGTGCATGTTAAAAGGTGCTGCTGACTTTCTCATTAAGCCAGTTAGAAGGAATGAGCTGAAGAACTTATGGCAGCATGTTTGGAGGAGGCAAACTGTATGTTTCATCCTGTATATTGTTTTTAATATTTGTATGGTTCAATAGCATGGAAACTAAATATTCCACATGTTGCCTTTTTGATTCTTTATCAGCTTCCTCCAGGACGCATTCCTCTAAACTTGTCCACTTTACATCATAAAATTGAAGCCACATCTGAAACCAATGCAACGAGTGATCATTCAAGTGATTGTTTAACTTCTACCCAGAAAAATAGGAATGGCAGAGAGAAAGGAAGTGATACCCAGGTAAGTATAACAACAGATCCTGTGGAAATGTAGTCATTGCTAATGGAGAATTTTTAGTTATGCTAGGGGGTGCCTGTTCCTATGATATATGCGTAAATGTGATCAAAATAGAAAACAATAATTAAAGTGTTTAGCAGAAACGTGGAAACTGAAAATGCTTAAATTCAATTATGCAGGATCTATCTCGACTGAAGTGCAATAATGCTTCAAACCTGAGCAACACAGGAAGAGAGATGTATGAAGAGCAAATCACGTTGGAAATGGAATCAGCTGATTCCGAGTGTAAAAGTAAGAGTTTTGCTCTTTCCTATTTGTCTTTGTTCATTGTTTACTCGCATTTATTATTCTGGGTTAGCAGTTCTCTTTCTTCCTTGTATGTAAGATTGGCATCTGATGGCAGTACTTGGGTGCAGACAGATCTAACCAATCAGAACTGGCTTGCAATGATACTTATATTTCAAGTACTTTGAGATTGGGAGAAGCGAATGGTTTTACAAGAGTGAGACCAGAAAGTGACAAAAATTATGCCATTAATTATCAATGCAACAATTATGAACTGGTAGAACCTTCAAGTGGAACTGTAGACTTGATCAGTACATTTGGTAACGGCTCAAATCGCATTCATGAACATTCTAGTACGGATGTTAGCACGAACAGATTTGAATTTACTCCACAGCAGGAATTTTATCTCAGAAGGTTCTGTCCCACCAGTGCGAATGACCTACCAATTGATGAGAAGCATGCATTAAACCATTCTAATACCTCAGCCTTCTCTTGGTGAGTTTGCTATAGCCTCAAGATGCCCACTAACATGAGCTTTTGAAAGTTATATCCAAGTTCGACACTATAGGGGTGTGTGTGTGTGTGTGTATCTGTGGTGTGAGCACTTTACATTGAGACAGAATTTGATTATTTTAGACTCAAAACAATTTCATGGGTATTCTCAAGTTCTTGTGTGTCATCATCATATGATGGGATCATGATCAGATAGCGAGATGTTAGGTGTTTAATGTGCATAGGAGGTTGACTGAAGATTCAGCATTTTGGGTTCTCCCAGAGCATAATATTGATCTCGTTCTTTGTCATTAAAGTATTACATGTTTTAATGTTATACCTTCCTATCCATTTCTGATCAACTAACAGGTCCATTGTGCAGGTATAACAGTAAAACATTACGACCTCTTTTCCCAATATCAATTGCTAATGGTTCTGGATTCAAAAAAGATGCTAGTAATTCTCCAGAGATATCATCCAATCAAGTCTCTCAAAATAGTAGTGGCATTTCTGGACAACACGGTTCCACTGGAACTAGTAGTCAAAAAATCATGACGACATTGGTCACTGGTTCTGGGCAAACTGAGATATCATATCCAAGCGCGCAGCATGGGTTGATTCCTGTTCAAGGAGTGAAACCGGACAATATCTCTATTGGATACGATCATGTTTTTCCTTCTTCATACTATAATAAGCAATTGGGTTTGCCCCCAACATGGACTCCTAAGGTGGCTACCGAAAGTGATCAGTCTCCATTTCCTTCTAATACTTCAATCCCTTACAATCAGGACATTGATGACACTAAGCGTCAGCACAGACAATCTGATGATACTCCCAACAATTCTGTCGACCAAAATATACATCAGCAGAGCATAGAACTAGTGGAGGAGTTAAAACATGGTTTGCCCACTACTGGTCAGAGTGCTTCCAGCAGTTTATGTAATGGTGTCACAAATTACGACTCTCATAGTGGAAATGATAGCGTTTGCAATGGAAATGACGCTAATGCCACTGTTTCTGTGGCAACTAAAAGGGCCATAGAATCAGAGAGCTTGGATGACGGTCTCTTCATCCAAGAAGGACTGAAAGGGATGGATGCTCATCGCTCTGGACAGAGGGAAGCGGCACTATCAAAATTCCGCTTGAAGCGCAAAAATCGTTGCTATGAGAAGAAGGTACAATGATCACCTTGTTCTCACTAACATTACATATGACAAAGTAGAAAAATCCTGATTGGGAACTAAGGGTTGTGTAGAAATGTTGATATGCTGGTCAGTTCTCGAAAGTTGGGCAACGTGATTCCATCACCAATAGCTTCGGCACCCTTAACAGTACCGTTGTGATGATCACTAATGCTATTTCATCTGTCATTCCACGATAGCTTATTTATCTTGCTAGGGCTTTACTAGATCTTTTATCACAAAATTTCTTTACAATGACCTATCATTAAGATGTTTCAAATGATATGTGCACCCTTTGGTTAATCATAATGATACAGCTGAACTAGTTAAAAGTCTTCTTTGATCCTTTTTCTGGTTCCAGGTCCGATACCAGAGCCGGAAAAAACTTGCAGAGCAGCGTCCCCGAGTGAAAGGCCAATTTGTTCGTCAAGTGCAAAATAATGGCCCAGCCGCTTACATACGGGTTTAACCATGAAATGCATGTGTCAAAAATCTGCTTGCCATGGACAGTGTCTGTAGCTTTTTAACAGGATTTTATGGTAATGTTAGTATGATTGAAGATGTATTTACGAGTCTGTAGACTTGTTACTGACTATAGCTGTGGTTTCAGGCGTGAAGGAAAAGGTCGTACCCTGATTTGCTATTGTAAGTAGTTGAAGATTTTGGAAGTCTTCTGCCAGTTTGGTTAATTAGGTTGGTAATTTACAGGTGAATTAGGAAGCTGCAGCCTGAACATTCCAGTTAATTAACCCGACTTTTCTGTTGCTTTCTTGTACAAAGTACCTAACTTCAGGGTGGAAATGATTGTTGGTTGGTAAAATTTCTGTTGATTAACACATTTTGTAAAAGTAAAACACGAATTCTAATTACTTCGCATCTCATGGGCATTCACCTGCGCTGTTCGATAATTGATATTTGCAATTTTCGCTTACACCAGGCCAATTAGAGGCAAATCGATAGGGAAATTAGAACAAAGTTTTTATCTGATATATTCACCTGGTTGTGGAGTTAACGCAGTTGATAGACCGGTCTTTCTGACACCTGAAACGGGAAAGGATGTGAGACACTCCAAAGCAGATAAACTTGACATCAGAATCGGTGGTGGGCATTGTGTGTGTGGCTACAGCACAAGCGAGTCCTTGGAAACATGAAACTTTAAGCAGTAGTACATGGGCTGTAAACTACATAATCCTGTCCAATATATGACTGGATCTGAGCAGACATTGCCCAATAAAAGCGGAACCACCTAGACAAGGCTTGACACTAAATGTCTCTCTACCTACACAGACTATTGGGCTTCAGCTTACCATTTATACGCCCAATCGCAATTTTAAAATACAATTGTATTGCGTGGGAATAAATTAAAAATTGTTATTTTATCATATTATTTTTAAAAATTTTTAAATAAAGTAACATTAAAATTAAAACATTTAATATTTTAATTTTTAGTTGAAGAAACAGGCCCGTTATTTCCTCTTAAAGGTAAATAACATAGAACTGCGTTTGGCTGCTGAGATCATTAAAGAGCCTGAAGTGGATGACAGTAATGGGCAAAATGTTGTTTTCCTCTCTTCTCCTTTTCTGTTTTCTGGCCCTGACAGAAGTAGACAAACTAAGATGTAGGGTCATAAGGTAAATGTCTCAAGAATAAGAGTTTGATTCTTAGTTGTTAAGATTTGTTGTCTGTCTTCATTAATGGCACAAAATTTGTACACTCACAAATTGGGAAATACCATAGGGACACATATTCCTACCTGGGACACGTGTTTCCCTTACCAATGCCCACGTCTCTTTTCAGCTTCATCGGTTCTTACTTTCTTCCCTCTTTTTTTCAGTTCTTCAACCCCATATTGTATAGTGCATACAAAAGCATTGAACAAGAGATCGCACAGAAGAACGAAGGAAAAAGAAGAGCTATCATTGATTCATAAATACAAAACAAGAGAAAAAAGCTCACTTTATCTCTAAGTGACTCAACTCTTGCCTTTATTTTTTGTCCCGTAGATTCTTTCTCTCCATCTTCTTTTTCCTAATATCCACTCGCCACCATTTCCACTCACACCTATCTTTTTCCTTTCATCTTATTATAAATAGACACTTCTCTACATTATTTCTTTTACATGTCAGATGATAATGAATTCTACCACAAATCCAAAGAAGACAAGCACCGAGACAAACACATGTCATCTTCCAAAGACTCCCGTCGTGCTTTATGCACCGTCCTCACCATATTCCTCCTCTTGGTAGGCCTCACTGTTCTCATTGTTTGGTTAATTTACAGGCCACACAAGCCTCAGTTCACGGTCCTAGGCGCCGCTATTTACGACCTCAACACCACCTCACCGCCCTACATCTCCACGGCCATGCAGTTCACTCTTGTTACCAGAAACCCAAACAATAGAGTCTCTATTATGTATGAGAAGTTGACAGCTTATGTCTCCTACAAAAACCAAGAGATAACACCACCAGTGTTATTACCACCGCTTTACCATAGGACTAAGAGCACAGTGACGCTTTCGCCAGTGCTCGGCGGTGGTGCCGTGCCTGTCTCGCTGGAGGTGGCAAATGGATTGGTGATGGATGAGGCATATGGTGTTGTGGCGTTGAGGGTGGTTGTGACAGGTAAATTGAGATGGAAAGCTGGTGCTATAAAGACTGGGCGTTATGGTGTTTCTGTAAAGTGTGATATATGGGTTGGTTTGAAGAAGGGTTTTGTAGGGCAAGTGCCTCTACTTGGGTCTCCTCAGTGTAAAGTCGACGTGTGAACATAAACTTGTGTAGGTAATGAGCTTACAAGCTCTCCTTTCATTTTGTTCAAGTTCCCACCATTAGTTTGTTCTGCTTACGAGTCATATAATTAGGTCTGTCGCTCAGTGTTTTCGCTTTCTGCGAGTGTTCATACGGAAATGATGAAAGTTGTGTTATGCCTCTTGTTTCGCCCTGAATCTGATCACAGGCATCCCTACTTCGTACCGTTCAATTCCCAATGCTTTGTGCCACTTGTTACTCTATGGGAGTGCATGCATCCACTTGGCTACAATTTGTCTTTGACAGGGTACATGATTAGGGTCTCAAGCTTAAGCTGTAGAGTACAAAAGAGAGTTTGTTGGTGATTTCCCAATAATTGACTTCACTTTCAACACCAACTTTGAGTTAGAGCTTTACTTAGTGGGGAAGTAGGAAGGGAAAAAGACTATCTTTTGCCTTCGAGCGATAAAAGGTTGCCTCGTAATCTGGTCGGAAAGTTGACTCGTTTAAACGCTGTCATTTCAAAACCAATGTGCGTGCAATTTCATTAAAAAGATTAGTGGCTTCGGGAGTGGCTCAGCCTTACATCGAAAACAATTAACGTATGCTTATCACACTTCGACAGTGAGTGAATAAACGGAAGCACAATAACAATCAACAAATAAAGCACTTTTCAACTGCTTTTTAGCAATGTTTTAAATACTGATCAATGGGAGAAGAGATTAAGACAAAAGGTTTAAGTTTGAAAGGCTAAATTGGTATTAAAATGTAGCAAAACAGGCTAAAAATTAAAGAATTTAAAATATAATTATCTTTATTTAATTGAAAAACAAATTGTTATTTAAAAATTAATTAATTTATTTTAGTTTATAAAAACCATTAATTTACTAAAAATTAACCTATTAATTAAAAATATGATTGATTTTTAACAATAAAAATTATTAAACTAAACTAAATTAAACCACAAGATTGATTTCCAACAATAAAAATTATTAAATTAAATTGAACAAAAGTTAGAATAATTTAAAGTTTTTATAGTTAAATCGACGAGCCTTTTAATGTTAAAAGACTTTTAGTTAATAAACGTATATAAAAAATTTTTATTTATTAATTAAAATAATTTTAATTAACCATTTTTTTAAAAAAATGTTTTTGATAAAATGTGGGATCGTTGAGATTGTCGGCAAGATATAATCTCTTTAAAAATTTTAAATGTACCAATTCGATGAATAAGGAATAATGTATTAGTCTATTCTATTTGTACTAAAAGGAGCTTGACATTTTCTTTTACAAGGAAGAGTAGTGTAGAATTACTCTTTACTAAAACTATAGCTAAGGTTAGTAGGAATCGTCTCCGACCTCTTGTGTTGGGCATCGAATCTGCATTGTTATTGATGCTTGAAGCTGTAATGTGGAGTAGATGCTCAAGGCATCAGATTCATTACTAATAAGTTGGAATCAACAAACTTATTGCAGCTTCCAAATCAATATTCAGTTAATGGAAACATGCAATTCCATGGTACGGAGCCAATGGCTTTCCAAAAGTTGGGAACATCACATCTTCTTCTTAAAGGCATCAACCAAAAAGTCGTGAGTAGAAACTAAGAGCAAAGTTGGCAATGTGTAGAGTCACGGGGGATCTTTTCATGCCTATTTTTTAGATTTAATTTTATTTAAATTTAACTCAATTTTGTAATCACTTGTCGCGTAAGATAGATATCCTTAATATTTATACACATCAAATTTAATTAAATTAACTAATGAAGTTTTATTAAATTATATAACTAAAATACGTCATTTTAGAATTGAAAAATCTTAATAAAACTCGATGTCCGTGGTTGATTAAGGTTTTTCTTCCAAATTGATGTAATTTAGTTAAAATATTATTGAAATTTAATTAGTTAATTTGATCAAGTATGAGGTATATAAGTGTTAAGGGTGTCTGTCTTATGTAATAATCTACGTTAGTAACGTTAACGAAGATACTAGCATTAGGCTAAAATTTAAAAAAAATTTAAATTTGAGCGTTTAATTATCATTTTTTAAGTTTGGACTATAATGGAATAAATTTTGAGATTTTTTATAATTAACACTTAATTTTAAATTGAATAGGATTAAAAAAACTATTTCTAAGTAAAATTAAAGCAAGAAGATGTACTATATAAATATTGATTTTGTGCATTTAAGTTAAAATATCAAACGTAAATTGGACCCAAAGGATGGTTGATAAATAAATACCGCGTCTCAAAAGCCCACCAACAACAAACCGTTGGGCTTAGGCCTTTCCCATATCAAACTAATGAAACCATACTGTCTATCAATTGGTCGATTAGGTTTTAATTTACCCTTGTCCGCACGGATAGTTCAACTGGTCTTTAGGGAAGTTATTGAGTGCAAAGTATCAAGTTTGAGTTTCGGTGGCGGCAGCGTAAGAGTTTCATTTAATGTGGTGGCTCTTTGTGCACACCAAACATAGGACTTCCTCTTTAAAGAACTGAGTGAGATTAAACCATAATTTACTCCTCCATCACTCTGTTGGGCTAGAGTATGGGAGCACTTGGAATCGGCGATTCCACCTACACTCTGTTGGGCTAGAGTGTGGGGGCACTTGGAATCGGCGATTCCACCTTTTAAGTGCAAGTGCAAGGTTTTAATTTATCCGACTGAGTGCCACAAAAATGTCGTTTGTGCCCCCATGAGGTGGTCCACTTTGCTATTGGAACTGCGGGGGCTCCCTCCCTACTTCCAATCCAATTCGTCGAGATGATAATATGTATTTAGAGTCAAACCAAAATCCTGGATGCTGGACATCCTCAAAGTCGTCTGTCCTCTTCAAAGAGGTTGAGTATTGCTCTCTTTCTTTTTAATAATAGCCTTCCGTAAGAGAGTTGATCTCCTTATTAAACAAAAAAACAAAAAAAGGAAAGTTGAAGATCATGTTTGTACAATTCACGTTACTTGGTTTTTTCTAGATGGGTGCAGACAAGCAAATTTAAGAGGATAGATTGTGAAGATAAGCAAGCAATATCCATTCACACATCATATTTCGTTTTCCTCAGATGTGGGAACCACATAACCACATGTGATAATTATGACATAATTAAGATAAATAGATTTCTATTTTCTTTTTAAATAAATCAGATGTAATTAATTCTAACTTCACAAGAATCCCAACTCCTTAAATCTCTATCAAAGGAATCCCTGATCTTGTCCTTATCCCCTAATTTGAAGCGGACAGAATTGTCAAGTAGCACAATCCCACTGGACACTCAAACGGCAGATTGCTTGCCGTTTCCTTCCTAGGAACTCCCATTGGAATTTCCAGAGGATTTCATGTGCCATCATAATGGCATGGCATGTCTTTTCCTACTAAAGGGCAGGTACGGTCTTCGTAAAGGGTCATTCAGTGGAATGGCACGTCAAATTTGATCATTCGTCGCTGGAGTCACTAGTGACGCATGAAGAGTCCAAAGATCTAAGACTTTTGCGTTGGTATTTGGTAGTGGCCTATCGTATATACATACCCACCAAGGTTAGTCCTTTCGCAGCCAAAGCCACGGCAACTTGGTAGCTTGTTGAAAAGGGTCACACCTTTGATTGATTTTATGCGAGAAGAATCTCAAAGGTGGGTGAATCTGAACTAGCGTGCCTTTTTCTTCGGTTGTGTATTACACACGGTTTCCTATTCATAATATCACAACTGACAATTCTAAAAGAAGTTGGTGGGATGCATTAGTATTTAGTCGGTCAATGGGTATGATTGGTTCTTCTTCGCACTTTCCATTTACGCTCAAGTCTGAGTCTTTCAGCTTCTGTCTGGAGATTCACTGCTTAGGTTTTCATGATTACCAATCCCCTTTCTCTTGCCTTACAGAAAGCTGGGGTTTGAGGGGGTTGATCTTGTTCGTTTATTGTTATTTGGCATATTCATAAAAAGGATAGTAGTAAACTGGGTTCCAGACACCGGAATTTGACGATATGGAGTTTGTTTGCGAATAGGCAGTCTGCAATCTCTGCTTGATCCTTTCCTCAATTGGTCATTCTTTTAATGCGATTGTCTTGCTTTAAACTAAGTTCGCTAGACTGTTGTTATGTGGGTTTCGGGTTGACCTTCTGGTGGTCGATTAGCAACGTGGGCCCCCTAGTTAGATGACTGATCTGAAATTTTCACCAACTTTAAGTTTCCTTCGCAATGCAAAATACTTCTGTAATCGCCGGTCAGACTTTTTGTTATGTGGTTCTTCTTCTTGTTTGGGATTGATGGAATCCGGTTATGCAAACTTCTCTTGAAACTACTTCCAGTTTTTGTAGTTCGATTGTTCTGCTTACAAACCTTGGTGCTGGTATATGCATTCTTGTTTTAGAAGCTTATTGCAAGTTATTTTTACCGTTTAATAGATGAATGATGTCGAGGGTTAAATGCTTGCCTGGTGTTCAATACAATATTGTCTAGTTGCGGTTGTTCAGGACTTACACTGTCGCACATTCCTTTACGTTGACATGCCTCAATTCACATCTTTTCAGAACAGTACAAGGGTATTGGCCTTGCAGATTTGAATGAGAAACGTGTTTTTACTTTCCTTGAAGAGAATTTGGGTAGAAAAAGTATCAAGTTAAATTTACTATTAGTTCTATCTCATATTGAACAAGTCCTTTTAACAATTCAATAATATGTCTGTATTGAAACAGATAAGATTCTTGGTAGGGGAATGCTAATGTTCTTATGCTGGTTGTGGATGGCAATATAATAGAAACTGCAAGGAACCTACATCTTAACGTTCATTTTCTTTTCTTTGTGGGAATTGTTTGAGGCCATTTCAGATTCATTTTCCTCGAGATTTATTTGCATTCACATTAATAACAGGAGCTTGGTTCTTCAATTGACTCTAGAATGTTAGTAATTAAGACCACTGTGCTTACATTAAGTGGAAGAACCTTTGCTATTTTTTGTTGTATTTTCATTCTTAATGAGATCATCAATTCAAATAATCTTTCACAGGTTTTCAGATGTGGTTGAAAGATGGCAATATTAGTATGTATTCTTTCTGCCTTCAATGCTTTATCTGGTGTGGCATAATATATTATCTATTCTTTGTACAGTTGTACTCTAGGCATCCAATATGATATTCACATAATACTGCTCCAAGATTGCAGATGGAAGCACAAAATCTTCAACCTGGACAAATTGTTGAGATAGGTGTTGATGCTCCTGCTGTGGATGGTAAGGTTGGAGGCAGCAAGATATGTAATGAAGCACCATGTGGATTCTCAGATGCTGGAACTATTTCCAAGGATGCCCAAGAACGATCAGCTTCCATGCGCAAGCTATTGATGGCAGTGGTTCTCTGTGTGATCTTCATGAGTGTTGAAGTGGCTGGTGGTCTCAAAGCCAATAGTTTAGCAATACTTACTGATGCCGCACATTTACTTTCAGATGTTGCAGCTTTTGCTATTTCGTTGTTCTCATTGTGGGCTGCTGGCTGGGAAGCCAACCCCCGTCAATCCTATGGATTTTTCAGGATTGAAATTCTTGGTGCCTTGGTTTCCATACAGCTGATATGGTTGCTTGCAGGGATTTTAGTTTATGAAGCTATAGTTAGGCTTATACATGACACTGGTAACGTGAATGGTTTCCTAATGTTTATTGTTGCTGCATTTGGTCTTGTAGTGAATATCATCATGGCTCTTTTATTGGGCCATAATCATGGTCATGGCGATGATGGTCACAATCATGGTATTGGCCACAGCCATGGAATGACAATTACTACCCACCACCACCACGATGGTCATCATCATTATCATCATCATGAGGAGCATTCAAAAGATGAGCACCATCATCATGAGGACGACTCAAAAGAGGAGCACATACATGCTCATGAGGAGCATTCTGAACCTTTGCTTGATAAGGAGAAGCATGAAAAGAAGCAGCGGAATATAAATGTACAAGGAGCATATCTTCATGTGCTTGGGGATTCCATCCAGAGTATTGGAGTAATGATTGGAGGTGCAATCATATGGTATAAACCAGAATGGAAGATAGTTGATCTGATCTGTACTTTAATATTTTCAGTCATAGTCTTGGGAACGACGATCAAAATGCTGCGGAGCATCCTTGAAGTCTTGATGGAGAGTACTCCACGAGAAATAGATGCAACAAAGCTGGAAGAGGGGCTCTTGGAGATGGAAGAAGTACTGGCCGTTCACGAACTGCACATATGGGCCATTACAGTGGGCAAGGTTCTTTTGGCTTGTCATGTCAAAATCAGACCAGAAGCAAATGCAGACATGGTGCTGGACAATGTGATAAATTATATCAAAAGGGAGTATAACATCAGTCATGTTACAATACAGATAGAGCGATAGTTAACAGAGGGGCAATTTTCTCTTGTATCGCAGGCTTTGTCTAGTGAAACTAGCAATATATCTATATTGTGTGCTTGTCTACCCGCTTTGTTGTTCTAGCTGTAATCTTTGAGGTTAAAAGGTTCGATTTTAGGCGGCAGATTGATGATATCATTTCTTATCTGCTCATCATACTCTTTGGTGTTTGACCAATAGAATTCATAAGGTTGGAGAGATTACATGTGTTCAGATTCTAGAGTTGTTATCTTGTTCATTTCATTGACATTGCATATGAATGTCACGTGCGTGCGTTGTTTTGGGTAAAGGGTGATATCGTCGGCAAGGTTGGGGAAGGAAATTTCGTCTTCTACTTAATGCAGGGAATGCATCAACTACCGCTCTTGAGCGGGGTCTACCGCTTTGATAATTTTGGAGTAACTTCTCGTCAGCTAAATCAACATCCGGTAAACATGAACTGTGAATTGGGGGACTTGGCATCATCCAACTTGGTGAATCTGACTCAACTGAATACGCTTGCTTTCTACTACTAATATGCAAGTAATAGAGGCATATCTCAGTAAAATTTGAACTGGTTTTATGGTGACAGCAAGAAGATAGTAAAAAGTCAGTAAATGCTTGATAATAATCTTTTCCCAGACTGGGACAAGTTTTGCTGATTTTAATCTATTTGATTTGGATATTCCATTGCCAACAAATCAAAGATTTATGGCAGAAATCTCCATTGCAATCTTCCTGATGATTGATCAATCATCTAAAGGACAAGTTCAGAACTTTTAGCAGTTTTCTTGAGAATGTGAGTGCTTAGCTCTGATTCTGTGGTTAGCAAGCTCACAATGATCTCGTAGGATCAAAAATGGATGTAGTGGACCAAAATGGATAAGATTCATAGATATAAGCCAATGGAGTTCGGTGTTTTCCAGCGGGGCCACACTTGGCACTGCCATATTTATTCAATGTGAAATCTTGAAAACGCAGGCACGTAAATTATCTTTGCCACTGATTCCCTAAAGCAAATCCATGTCATGTCTTTGTTGTTTCTGTTGCTTATTAAGAGTCGGGAAGATGATAAATTGAGAAGTAAAGCTTAAAGGGTAGATTTCATAAACCGAAAACCAGGCCTTAATAGGAAAGGATTGCAAGTTAATGATAGGGATGACTATGCTAATGTGTGACAGTAACGTCTTAAGGATTTCACATCGGAAGTTTTGTCATTGTTAGGCTTCCTGGAACGAAAGAAATTGCCTTAAACGTCAGGTTATTGACCTGTCAGTTAAAGGTCATTGTGAGCAAATAAAAAATTGTTACCTACTCTTTATCGCTATAATGTACCTTATATTTCATGCTGATTTTGTGACATGTTGGGGCTTTTATGAAGGCTATGACAGCTAAAGCTCAAACAAAGTCAACCACAACTTCCAGGCCAGAAAATCTGGCCACCATTATCCCTGCAGGCTCTGTTGACAGAGACAGAAATTAAAAAATGTAAAAATGAGATATATGTCTGGCTGCGAAAACATGTCCTCTAATATTAATCTGCATATGCTTTTACTGTCGATTGAGATATAATTTTTTATATTTAACAATTTGAAGTATTTTATTTCCCACATCATCAACACAACCAATCTAATTATTATCAAAATAGTCATGAAGATTAAAATTTTTAACTTAAATTATACTTTATAATTAACTATCCATTTGACATATCTTATAATTCTTTTTGTTACTTGAAAATAAATTTTATAAGAACAATGCACACACTTTAAAAAGAAAAGATTTGCAATGCTTACAATTTATAGTCTAGTTGCACTAAGCAATCTACAAGGCTTATGTAAAATCCTTCATCAGCACTTTCAATTCTATCTTTTTACGTTTTTTTTAAATTTATTGGAATTGTAATTATCTTGTATTTTCAAAACTTTTCACTCTACTCTAAAGGTCCCTGTTACAAGCAAATCATCAACATATAAAACAATCATGTTGTTGAAAATTAATTTCAGATTGTTCTACAAAAAGTTCTTCCTCTATGTACCTATTTAGAAAGCTAGTTTAACATTCATTTGGTGCATAATGCAACCCTATTGAGCAACTAGGACAAAAAGCATTTATATGATATCAAGTCTAGCAACTAGATCAAAAGACTGAAAAATATAACTCAAACATCTTAGCGTATTTCTTAAGGATTGGTTTTGCTTTGTGCTTATTTATATAGCTATTAATATTAAGTTTGGTTTTATAAACCCAATTGAATCCTATTGTCTTTTTATGTAAAACTTCATCAATTAGTTTCTAAGTTTAATTTTTTTCAATCATTATGAACTCCTTTGCAATTTCTTTGTATTAACATACTCTATTATATCAACCTTATAATTTCGATAAATATTACTCCGCCCCTCAACGAGATTTCTACCATGTGTTGTTATTGTATACTTTTGGTAAATATTAGAAAATGATTTAGTACCTCTGCTATTTTCTTCATTAACATGATCAATCTCCTTTTGAAATTCAAGTTTTATGTCATCCTTTTAGCTCTAATTTTTTGACTCAAAGAATTGAGTCCCTACTAACAATCACTTTATTGCTTTGAAAAAAAAATCGATTTTGTTGGCTTTTGAAACTAAATTGTAGCCGACAAAGATCTAGGGTTTGCTTATCTAATTTATCTTTTTTCACCCAAGAAATATTTTTAAATTTAGTGGCTTAGTTTTATAATATACTATGCTTTAATTGTAGTTTTTTTTCTTGCAATTCCTTTTTAGTGATTTGTTTAGTAAAACAATCTAAAAACCTTTGGCAGGTTTTAATTATATAAGAATCTTGTCATCTTCATGAGTATCCTAGTTTACCTTTCTACAACTCTATTTTACTAGAAAGTGTAAAGAGATATTAATGATGACCTATGCATGCATTTTCATTTTTCTTAAAATTTTTAAGTGTATTTAATTTCGTTATCAAACCCAAACACCTAAATTTTACATCCACTTTAAATTTCTATCTAAGCCTTAAACTTTTAGAAGATATTAGGGTCCTTGTATTTGAATTGTATGAAATAAATTTTGTTGGGAAAAAAATCAACGAATTACATCTCATGGTTAAAGTAAGCAAGAAAATAATATGTACAAATTTAACGTGGTTCACCCTTTAATTTGGGCTACGTCTATGGGCCAAACTCTGAATAAATCTTCCATTAATGAAACTAGTAGGTACAGAGAGTGAAAAATGACATGAAAAAATATTAGCACTTACACACATGTTGATGCCCAAATTTACAATCCCTAAGATAATATCTTCACCATTTTATCACTCACAATTTTAGAAAAACATTTCCTAAAAATACCTAAAAAATCGCTCTCTCACAATTACCACATATCACATATGATGCATATATAAGGAATGAGGGAGGGAGAGCCATTTTATAGACCTTCCACTGTTAAGTTCAAGTTGTTGCCTAGCTTGCTAATACAAGCTATTGACAATTTGGTTGGCAAGTTGTCTTTTTTTTAAAAAAATTCTAGAACAATTGTGGTGGTACCCATGTAAGTCAGTATTGCCTTATAATTCTCCCCTACCGGCTACACGGGGTTTATTGTCATTCATGCAGATGATTGACATAATTCAAACTTTCCCCTTGGTAGAACTTTTGTCATCATATCTAATCCATTCTCGTCTGTATGAATCTTCTCAAGCTGCAAGAGCTTCTTCTTTATTACCTCTCTGATCCAGTGATATCTCACATCAATATGCTTTGATCTTAACTGGAAGGAGGAATTCTTCCCAAGGTGAATAACACTTTGACTGTCACAAAATAGTCAATATCTATCATGTTAAAAACCAAGTTCATTTAAGAACTTCTTCATCTATAGGATCTCTTTGCATGCTTCAGTTGCAGCAATAAATTCCGCTTCAGTAGTAGATAAAGCAACACATTTTTGCAATTTCAATTGCCATGACATAACTCCCCTTGTAAAGATAATTAGGTATCTAAAATAAACTTTCTCGAGTCAACATCACTATTCATGTCTGCAACTGTGTAACCAACTAACACAGGCTTGATAGTTCTAAAACATAAACATATTTTGGAAGCATTACGTAAATATATGAGAATCCACTTCATGACACCCCAAAGTTCCTTACCAGGATTTGAAAGCAACCTACTCATTACTCGAATTGCGTGAACAATATATGACCATGTACATACTATGATATACATCAAACTTCTAACTGTAGAAGCATAGGGGACTTTCATCATCTCTTCCTTCTCTTCATCCATCGAAGGGCATTGCTTAATAATACTCAGCCTAAAGTGATTAGTAAGAGGACAACTAACTGCTTCAACGTTATCAATATACTTCTATTATGACAACCATAATTTCTTGGTACCCCTGTCTCTAATAATCATCATGCCAAGAATCTGTTTTGCTAGCCCTAAGTATTTTATGACAAAAGAATTGCTTAACTGCTTCTTTAAACTATTAATTCTGTAGATATTTTGGCCAACAATCAACATATGATCAACATAGAGAAAAGTGATTATAAAATCATCATAAGAGTATTTCGATACAAAAATACAGTGATATGAAGTAGCCTTCTTATAGCCTTGCTCTCCTATAACTATCTTAAACTTCTTATATGTAACACCCCATTACCCTAGGGTACGCACCGGGACGCCCATAGGTCATTCCGATACGAACCCTAAGATAAGGGAGCGCTACGTGTGATCACTACAGAACTCCACATGGCATCATATCAATTTAAAGCATTAAAGCTGTAACTGTAAATCACAAGATTTTTAA
>JAOQMS010000009.1:24311235-24325707 GCA_027563885.1 Erythroxylum longipes | reverse complement strand
TCCATCAATCCTTGAATTAAATCCTCCTAAACTTGACCTAATAGTTAACCTCAATCAAAAATCTATCTAACAATTACTAAAATTCATTCAAATCATGTTTACTAAAATAAAATAAAGATTCAAGGCCTAACAGTGTATACCCACGTCTTCCTTGAATGGTCATCAATGAAATTCATAAAGTGTTGAGGAGCACCTAGTGACTTTGACATTGGCCCACGTAGATCTAAGTGTACCAAATCCAACACATTCTTCATTTTGGAAGGAGGGGAACTTTTAAAAGTGACTTTATTTTGCTTTCCTACTAGACAGTCAACACACTTCTTTAAATGCACCTAGTCAATTCCAAATAATGCATTCTTTTTCACCAACTGAGTCATTCCCTTCTTGCTCATATGATCGAGTCTCCTGTGCCATAATTTAATTACAACATCTTTCTCCATTAGATTTACAACATCATTGAAGAGCTTTGCCTGCATCACGTCTAACTTTAAACACTTCTTACCTTTAGTGATTACCAATGAGCCTTTAATAATTTCCATTTTCCATCTTTGAAAGTGCTACAAAAACCTTTATCATCAAGTATGCCAACAGAGATCATATTAAGGTGAAGATCAGGAATATGTTTGACACCTTTCAGAGTCAATATCATACCATTTTCAATCTCCAAGCAAATATCACCTTTTTGGGTAATTTTGGCCAAACTGCTATTTTTTTATTTTAATGACACCAAAATGCCCTTGTGTATATGATTAGAAGAGTTCTTTATATGATGTGACATAAATAGTGACACCACTATCACCTATCCAGTTGAACTCACAAGATGCAATATTCACATCATTATAATATGAGATGATGTAAAAGTCATCAATGGTGGTAGTCATCGATGCGTGTTCATTATCATTGTTATCAGCTTTCTTGACTTCTTTGCGTTTGTTCTTTTCTTCTTTGAACTTCTGATAGAACCTTTTGATATGACCCTTCTTCTTGTAGTGATGACACTCAACATTTGCATATTTATTTGATCTTCCTCTACTCTTATCTCTAAAATTTAGACATCTACAGTTGCTCCTCCCCTTGGAACCTACGACCAAAACTTCTGACTGTGTTGAAGAGGCCGGACTTTGTGGTCTCCGTCTCATCTCTTCATTCAAAATTTCACTTTTTACAGATTCCATGTTAACAACACCGTTAAGTGCAAATTGGTAATTAAAATTTTTAAAGTCTCCCAAGACTCTAGCAGGGAGGTAAGCAAGAAAAGGGCAAGCACTTTATAATCGAACTTTATGCCCATCCATAATAATTGATCCACAATCCCTTGAAATTCATTCAAGTGATCTGCCTCAGAGATACCTTCTCGATATTTTATCTGCACTAATTTTGTCAGATAAAATAATTTATTATTACTAGTTTTTGCGGCATACAACTTCTTAAGCTTCTTCCATAATGTCCGCTGCATAAGTCTCGTTGCAGATATGTTTATACACATTATCTTCCACAAATTGTCAAATAAAACTACATAACTGCTCATGCTCAAACATCCACTCCTCGTCCGATTTATTTTCAAGTTTTGTTGTGGTAAATACCGATAAATGCATTTTTGCGATGAATATAAGATCTTTCATCTAGTTCTTCCATATGTGGTAGCTGGAGCTATTTAGGCTAATCATCTTGCTTATTTTTGCCTTCATCTTCGGTGAGAAATCCTTTGACACATAACTGAACCTTGCTTTGAATAGTATTCGCACGTATGAATAATACCATATATGTGAATCGTACAGCATAGAACATATGAATAATAACGTATACGTGAATAGCACCCAGTTACTACAGCTCGTAACTGCTACAATGTTAATTCAAAAATAAATGCATGAACAATTGCCACCTTTCTTGGTTACCATTTTACTATTTACTAACTTTCATTGCATTCACCTGAAATCTAAACGGATTGGGTCAAAATATTCGTTGTTATTTTCTCACCTGGCTCTAATACCACTTGTTGGGAAAAAATCAGCGAATTGTATCCCATCGATAAAGTAAGCAAGGAAATAATACACAGAAATTTAATATGGTTCACCCTTTAATTTAGGTTACGTCCACGGCCCAAACTCCAAATAAATCTTCGACTAATGAAAATAGTAGGTACAAAAAGTGAAAAATGATACAACAAAATAGTAGCACTCACATACAAGGTGTTTCCCAAATTTACTATAACTAAAATAATATCTTCACTATTTTGTCACTCACCATTTTAGGAAAACATTTCCTAAAAATACCCAAAAAATCACTCTCTCACAATCACCACATGTCACATATAATGCATATATAAGGAAAGAGGAAGGAAGGATCTTTTTATAGACCAAGTTGTGGACAGCTTGCTAATTGCTTAGCTTGCCAATACAAGCTGTGGAAAACTTGCATTAGCAAGTTGTCTTCCTCTTTTTAAAAACAATTCTAGAACATTTATGGTGGTACCGTCAATTAAAGAAATATAAAACTTAATGCCATTTAACTATAGTACCTTTTGAGTTCTCGTGTTTATATGAACCAACTATAATTTTTTTGTATAGTTTTCTAAGACTTATTTTGCTTTTTTTATTTCTCTTATTTATATATAATTTGATGATTGGAAGCTCCTCCTTTAATTTAGGAAATCCTTCCATCATATTCTGTTACTTCATTAAGAGATGGCAACATGATGAAAATTCCTTAACCTTTTATGCCAAATTATTATATTACTTTCCTGTTCGTGTATTGCAGTTTGCTCCCCTTACATTAGATTTACGGTGAAGCTTTTTTTTCTATCATTTAAACTCTGAACACTTCCATACCTTCTTCATCTTTGATCATAAAACTTCTTTCCTTAAAAGAACTTTATAAATTTTCTCTTATAATGACCAACACTTAAAAGGTTTTCATCTAATTCACAAACTTATAACACATATGGGATGAGTTTTAAACCTAAGAGCCCTTCAATAACCATGATTACTTTGCCTTTACTAGAATAAATGTCACTCCCAATTATAAATTTGGTAGTGGAGGTTCTATCAAGCTCCTTAAAAAGTTATATTCACAAATCATATGGTGTATACAATTATTATTTATTAGACAAATTTTTGTAGAGCTATTATCAGCAAAACATGATACCACAAACAATTACTCTCATATAATTGATCAGTAATATTTTTGACTTCTTCTTGTTACAAATTCTTACAAATTAAATCCTCTTAATGTACCATCAATATTCACGTTTGTTATATTATGCTTTAGGCTTCCACCATCATATTTTTTGTGAATGATTAGTCCTCTTGCAAGAAAGACATGGTGGATAGGTTTAGGTGTTGTTGTTATGGTACTTGAGCTACTTTCAGGCCAATTGTTATAGCTTTTCTTCTTGTTATTTTCGCTTACATGGTTACTTAGCAATTTGACTTGAAAAGCACCATTCACATATCCTTCTTATCTCACAAGTCTTTTTTGTTCTTGTGCCAGTAACACATTTAAAATAACTCCTAAACTGTTACTTAACAGGTCTTTAACATTCTCCAATAAAGAAATTGTAGGCTTAAACCTTATGAAGAATTGTAGTTAGAACTTCTCTTGATTATTCTTCAATGATACAATTCACTACTAAGAAGTCTCACTTTATTAATTATATTAAGAAATCTTATAAGAATAATCTTTAATAATCTTTATTTCCCTCTTTTTCTATATTTCAAATTCTCTCATCAAATTTAAAAGTTACATACCTCTAACTGTTGCATTTCTTTCATATTAAGATTTTATTTATGGTTACTATATATCATGATTATGGTGAAGATTATAGATGAGACAATTAGGAAATAGTTGAGTATAACTTAAAATGTTTTTTTTTTAAAATCTCATCTCGTCGTGATTTTATATTTGTATCATCCATCATTATTTAGAAGAGATGGAATTATATATTTATTTTTAATAACCTATTATAACTTATTTTTATCAAGATAGACCTTTATTATACAGCCCACAATTAGTAACTTGTTCCACCGAATATTATTGAATCTGGAATCATGAATTGTTTATAGGCTTTTGTGGATTTTTTTCTAAATTAAGAATGGGTGTTTTAAATTCTCTAAACCTCAATTTATCAAGGTGTTACTCTAATATCACTTTATTAGATTTAAACAGTGTAAAAATGACATATAATAAGAAAGTTGTTTAAGTTTTCGTGAAAGATGTCATCAATCAAATTATAAGCTTCAATTCATACAAAAATAGGAGTGACAACTGAGTCCAGACTCAGGTGTTTTTAATTAGGTCAGGGCTTAGGCCTGTGTTGCTCAAGCCCGAGACCTTACTCCTTTAAATAAAACGATATCGTTTTTCTTAAAGGAGTCGGACCTTAAGCCAAGCCTAGGCTTAATTGAAAAAAGATATCGTTTTACACTTTTAATTTAAAAAATTATTTTAAAAAATTTGACCGGGTCAATCTATTGCCATCCCGATACAAAAAAAAGCAATAATTCAAAATATTACAAATAATCAATAAAATAATTTAATGGTAAGATAATTGGGACCTTTTATGCATTGTAAACCTACTCTGTAATATTTAGAATTACTTAAAACGTCCTCGAATTCGAACTCAATCACCTCTTCAACTGAAGAAACTCGAGGAGTCCCACAAAACAATTGGACCACCTAAGCAAAATTAAAAAAGTTTTATAGTATACAAACTACCGAGCAAGAGTAAACAAAGTACATGAAGGCAGTGAATCCTTTTGGAACCGGAACTATAGGTTATTCAAGCAAGTTAACTAAAACATTTGACTCAAGGACATCACCAGTAAACAGTCAAGAGTAAGAACAAGGATTGTTGAAGTGGACGTGGTGTTCAGGGCACGTTCATTACAAGACAGAATCCTTAGCTACAAGCTTTGTATGGAGACAAAATTTGCCCCCGACACATTTATTGCAGAACATGCCCACAGGTCACAGCTAGCGAGATTGGACCTGAACCCCTTCAATAAAAACAAGTGATATTCATATTTGATCATTCTTTCTATTTTATTTAAAGATTATCATTATTAATTAATTATTATATAACTCTTTCATTTTAATTTTTCGATTTAATTAATATCACATTCGAGATGCATTGCGTTTTCAACATAGCAGAGAGGACCCTCAAAGTAGATATAACATGAACTCTATATATGCTTCTTGCAAGTGGCTTTTTGTTTAGAACTTCGGCCATCGCTTCCTCTCCGTGACTACGAGATAAGATATTCACATCCACTTGATGATTTGTTGCACCATCCAAATTAGACTTGTTACGATTTTTCAATATTCTGTAGTATGGTAAGCCTACTTGCAATTCTTCCTTCTTTTAACTAAATAATGTGAGGGATAAATTAAAATCCCGTTCATCATGTGTATTTGATGCTTCATTATCAAAATTTGATCCAGTATTATATGATTAAACAGAATATAGAAGATAACATGTTCTTCCACTTAGCTTAGGTGGCACGGAAACGAATACAAGATGGAAATGGTCGGGAGAGGAATGGCAGTCACGAGTGTGAATAAGAGAACACACCTGAAAACAAGAAGGGCATCACATAACTGCACGGAATACGGAATAGAGTCAGACTCGGATGTTATAAGATATCCGTGCAGACGCAGTTGGTGGGATTTGGAATCCAGTCACAGATTTAGGATGTCATCTATTCATGCAATAAAAGTATAATTATGCATTTAAAATAAATAATTTAATTTTAAATTTTAAATATAAATTTAACTCACTCCTACATAATATAAATCTAATTTTTAATATTTAAAATGATTAAGAACATTAAGTCAAAATAGGGGGTGGTGAGTGAGTGAGTGAGTGATGCGTATAATAAGTGAGAGGTTGAGACAATCTATAGAATAACTTGGGGAAGCCACTGTAGTATTTGTAATTTGGTTCTACTATGGGAGTCTTGTCCCCACAACTGTCTGTCTCCGCTGCCGGACAAAACTGCCACCGCCAATAATGCTGCCTCCGACCTTGTAAAACACATCCCAATATTACCATTACCTCACTTCCCTTCTGTTCCTTCACTGTCAGTGTTTTTATTTACATCTCTTAATTTCTTTACTCCATCGTCTCTCTTCTGTTGGGCTCCATTTCTCTGCACTCACACTCCTCTGTTACTTCATCATAGCATTATTAGTATTGTTATTATTGTTATTCCATTAAAGACCTTTCGATTTCCAGCATCCGAACCTAAGGGCATGTATATATATGTGTCTGTAATTTTGAGTGTTTATTACATACATGGGGTCTAGCTTTCTCCTTCTGCTTCTGTTGGGGAGTTACATTTATTGCTCCTGAGTTGGTAGCATTCCCATTGGAATGTTGGTGTAAGTAAGCCTGCGAGAGAAAGATAAATAATTTAAGGCATAGGTAGCTCTCTGTAGTTCACCACTACTTCTCCCGGCAGTAATGGAGAGGCTTCAAGGACACATTAATTCCTACGTATGTTACTTTGTTCATTTTTAGTACTTCTCCTTCTGTTTCTTTCCAACTCCTTAACTAGTATCAAGAAAATATGGATTGCATTTACTTCTCCCAAGTGATTGCATTCAATGCATTGTGTTGTTTTTCTGTAAATGCTAACATCTGCTACTGCTGTTCCATTCTCTTCAACATTCCATTCTCATTCTGCTTTTGTTCTCTTCTTCTCTTCGGTGACTGGAACACTTGTCCTCTCTATGAACAGCATTTGCTCTCTTGCTTCTCTTCTCTTGTAGGTGATTTGGTGCAAAACCCAGCTAGGAATTTATGTCATTTCCTTCTTCGTATGTATATTCTATTTTATTCAGTGTTTTTTTTTCCTTGCTCGCAGTTCTTAGGAGACCTTTTGGAAGTTGAGGGGTTAGAACAATGCTTTGGGAATTCAAGTTTCAGATTTGAAGAAGAAGAAGAAGAAGAAGAAGAGCAGCGACAACGGATTTCAATACCGAGCCTAGAAGACAAAATGCCTTTTCTCCAAATGCTTCAAAGTATAGAAACCCCTCCTGTACTTTTCCCCCTTAAACAACCAAACTTTCAGACCTTGTTGAGACTACAACATCTCAAAAAGCCATGGGATATGAGCACCTACATGCCTGAAAGGGGAAACCAAATTCAAGCACTTGAGCCAGAAAGTTGTGTGACCCATGAAATGCTTGATTTACATTCACCTGTCAAATCAGAAACCAAAGACCTTCAGAATCCACATTTTAGTCCTTGCATGGAAGGTGCAAGTTCTGAGCTTCAGGAATTGAACTCAAAAGAACCTTCCTGTAGAGAAAACAACTCTGGCTCTTCTTTTCCTTGGACTACCAAGAACAACATGCTTAGTGAAAATCATTGCTTTAAATCTTCTCCAACAGTGACCAAAGAACGAAAGAAAAGAAAGCGAACGAGGCCTGGCAAGAACAAGGATGAAGTAGAGAGCCAGCGCATGACCCACATTGCTGTAGAACGCAACCGCCGTCGTCAAATGAACGACCACCTGAACTCTCTCCGTTCTCTGATGCCCTCCTCTTATGTTCAGAGGGTAAACATTTTCCTGTTACTTTTAAAATATTCACTAGATCGAAGTTAATCATACACATTCAAAGTTCCTTTCTTTTTCCTTTTTCATTTAACAACTCAATTTTTGGGTCTCACGAACTTTGAAAAAGGTGTTAACTTTTCTTATTTTCATGCTCGAAAAGGGTGACCAAGCATCCATTATAGGAGGTGCAATAGACTTCGTGAAGGAACTAGAGCAGCTTCTGCAATCTCTTGAAGCAACAAAACGTACGAGAAAAACAGGAAAAGGTATAGGCATTTCGTCGGAGGGTTTGTTTACTCAGTCCACAAGCTGCACTATCCACAGGGGAGGTGGTGATTTTGAGGAAGAAACAGAAGAGATAAAGAAATTGGAAGCGGCGGAGATAGAGGTCACCACCATACAGAACCATGTAAGTTTGAAGGTTCACTGTGAAAGGAGACCAGGCCAGTTATTAAGGGCCATTGTTGCCTTGGAAGATCTAAGGCTTACAGTTCTGCACCTTAACATTACTTCTTCTCAAAATACTGTTCTTTATTCTTTCAATCTCAAGGTATTATTCCCTTTTCCCGGATTTCTGTTTGGTCAACCATATTTTTGACTAACACTGTTTCAGAAATTAGGTGTCTTTTTACATTTAATTTCCATTTCCATTGCACTATATGTCATTTTATTTCATTTTTCCAACTGGGTATGGTATGGCAGATAGAAGATGATTGTAAGGTGGGATCAGCAGACGAAATATCAGCAGCAGTTCATCAAATATTCAACATCATAAACCTTAGCTGATTGGTCTACCATTTTAAGCAACAGGAAGAGCAGCTAGATGGCTTGGCATTATCCTATTCCTGTCCTTTAACAGATTCCCCATTCTAAAACATGCAAAGCAGGAGAAATGATTTCAGAAAATGTAAGTGGGTTTCTGAGTATGGTGGAGTGGGGAAAAAAAAGGGATGGACTATACCAACCATTGCCACTAATCCTAGAATCTTTTCAACAAGTGAGGTCACCGCAAGACATAGTGGTTAGTGATACAGCCCAAATGATGTTTACTGGTTATAAACTTCAAAAGGAAGGCCATTGTTTATTTACTAGCCTAATGAGTTAGACGTTTGATGAAGTATGGCAAATTTTAGGTGTTGTGGTGTGAATGGGGTCCAGCCTGCTTGGTTAATGAGGGTAGGGGGTTTCCTATGATATCTAATACTGTAATATCTATCATGATGACAATTGCCAATGATGCTTCTCTTTTTATATTGACTTTGGAATATGTCCATACATATGGTGCTGTGTAGCTACGCATGTTTCATCATTATACAACCTTCTCTGCTCCTTCTCTTTTTCGTACATTTTTACTTTTCGGCTTCTGTTGGCTCAAGTACATCTATATTCACATACTAATTAGCCCCTTTGGTTTCCAGGAAAATCCTTCAGATTCCCTAGATAAATAGACGATATTATTTACTGTACTAGAAAAGACATCACAAGACAATTTGGTTTGAGCTTACGTCTAACTAATGCAAAGAAAGTGCTCAATGTTATCCCTCTAACGATCTCTGAATTAGTTTATATCAAGACTAAATCTTAAGAGTGTATGAAACTGCATGAAAGTATCCGTATAAGTATACAATGCATCTCGTGTATGTATGTGCATTAGCTTTAGTCTAACAAGCTATTATTTCGCAAACTATTCACAGAATGTACCGGTCCTATAGACCATTGAAAATTGAAAAGAAAGAAGGGTGGGAGTTTCATATAAAGCAGCTACTATGTAAAGCCTGTAAATCGACATTAATTGGGAAGGAAACTAAGCAGGAGGTGAAAGTACATGTTGCGACATGTCTTATTATTTAAAACCTTATTTTATTAAACAGTTCATACAAATATGTGAATCAGATTAAAAGAATAGGGTTGGAACACCCTAAAAAATAGAACAGGGTGCTCCAACCCGTCTCATGCTGCTTCTGAGTAAAATTTTAAAGCTTTTGCCGTAGGGAAGATAGCAGAGAAGTGAAAGGCCGGCAAGAAATGGTTCACTTGAAGAGAAAGCTGATTGATGCTCAATCTCAACAACCCTGCAAATAACTGACAATAAGTCAAATAACAGTCATATTAACGGAGTTGGTTCAGTTTGAAGAAACTTTCTGTGTGGTTTGTGGATTTTGAATCTTGTGTGATTTAATTTTATCTAAGATTTAATGTAAAGGTGAAACTGACTTACGGAAAGGATCGGTTACCCGTTTCAAGAGGTCGAGACATGCTAATAATGAAAGACTAATCAGTGTTGATTATACTTAATAGTACAAAGAAACTCGACAGATAGAAAACTCCCAACTGGAAACAGATATGATTGACGTGGTAAAAGGTTTGAGCTGCCTGGAAAAAGAGGTGTCCTCGTGGACATCCGGAAAGTCAAAGTGTGTGATGAAGAAGAGAGCCCACGTTCAAGTCCATCAAAATTGTCTTACTCGTACTGCTTCCATAGAGAGACAGAAGTAAAGAAACAATGCAGCCAATAATAGCACTTATCCCCATGTGAGAAGCATCACAAAAGTCTGTCAGGGAACCGTGTCACCTTCCTTTCTCTAGCCCAAGTCCTAGTCGTTTTTGGTCTTTCGAGTATTCTCTTTACAGCTTTATCTTTTTCCTTTCCTCTGTTACCCCAGGTTCAGTCCCATTCTAGCATATAAAAGGCTTAAGCATCCTTTTCTAAAACCTCCACAGCCTAAATGATTACCTTCTCTTTTTTTTTGTCTCCAATAGCCATCTTTCTTTCTTTATGAACAGTCTTAAATTTTGTGATACGTTCTTGGTTGTCTAAAGACCTGTAAGTAAATGATGGTTATGTTAATGGGACCTGGGGCGACTCTGGCCTCGATAGAAATTGATCCAAAGGAACAATGGTCTCTCACATTTTGATTGTTTTACTTTGAAACTCGAGCCAACATATTCCAAGTGATGAAGCAACTCATTTTCATTTCAATCAAACTTATAATAATCTGGCATTTCCTCAGTACCGATAACAAGAAAAAGATTATTGTTACTTCCCCTATGACATCAACTTTATACAATGTACACTTTGAGAGGATCAATACATACTTGTTTTAACAAAGATTTCTGCAGGAATCTTCTTATAGTCTCAAAGAAGGTGGTGAGTCGACAAAACGCCGTCACCAGAACAATTACGATAAAAAATTATTTCAGTAGTCAAAGAATCCCAGAGAATGGAACGAAAGGGAAAAGGATATACTATGAAGAATCTGGACAAGTAACACTTGTAGTGGTGATCATTTTGAAATATTTCGTTTGTCTCAAACTTGTTTGCATGAAACTAAAGCATTAAATTTTATGAAAAAAGTAGATAATTAGTGTTTCATTTCGTTGATCATGCATTAAGAACATTGAAGTACCACCAAAATTTCAAATTCCAAAGAAAGCGAACTTTCATGTGGAAATTTATCTAGTTCCAGTAGTGGTCTCTTCAACTACAAATTCCAACAAGTCCTCTGTTCCACACCTGACTATTCCTAACCCTAAACACTCAGTAAAAGAGAGGCGGACACTCACGACCTATATCAAACAAAACCATTACCTTTCTCGTCAAATCTGATGTAAAAGAGAGAGGGAGAGAGTCTTAGTCCTACATCATCATGATTAGCTGCTATTGCAGTCCAAGGTCAAAGCGTCCATTTCTTTGATTGCCCTTGGTTCCTCCTTTTCAATACCGTTTCGCGCATGCGGCTTCCACAGTTCCATTCCACTTAGCACTTACTTGAAAAGAAAAATAATAAAGGAGAATAAAGATGCTTACTAGAGTACTTATTCAAGAGATTTGTGCCACACATAAATGGATGGCTAGGATGGAGTAGCACAAGGTTGGCACATAATAGGTGACACAGAAGATTTTCACATAAATAGATAATTAGGATGGAGTAGCACAAGGTTGGCACATAGTAGGTGGCACAGAGGATTTGGGTTGCTTCTTCAAGTAGTTAGCTTTCTGGCGTGTGGTCATAATTTTTTAGAATATTGGTTTCTGATTTTATTTTTATCTTTAAATTTTGGTAAAATATTTATTTGAATAAGTTTTCAAATTTAATAATTTACAAAAATATAAAAACAAATTATTTTTTAAAATATTTATTTATACTGTGATTTTATTATTAACTGCTATAATAATTCTGACTATAATACAAATATTAATTAATTTTTATATAAATAGTTATAAATATTATATCTTTTTGAATTTAGAAAATTAATAATTATTTAATAAATATATCTTAAATAAATATGTTTTATAAATAATTATTTAATAAATATAAAATGTTTAGTTATAAATACTAACATTAATTTTAAGTAAAGAACTTTACAAATTTCTTACTCATTAGTTATTTATTAGAATTTATTAATTTTTATTTAATATTTAATTACTATATCTTAATAAAATGTAACAACATTTTTGTTAATAATTAAACACAATTTTCTTTTTATTTAGAAAATAAGAAATCATAACAAGCAAACACAGTTATAATTAAACTTCTTATTTAGAAAAATAAGAAGTTGCACAGCCGGTCTATTTTCTGATTAATTAACTTTTGATCCAGCATCACTATCGAATACTTTAACACAGATGAAAGTGACTCCGGCAATTGTGAGCTATCTGGGATAGATAGTCTTACAACTTTTTTGAGCTGAGAAACAAGAAAAGTAGGATGTGTCCGTGTTGTTACTGGTAATTGCAACTGATAAGCAACAGTCCTAATATGTTCTGACTTGTGACGTTGAAAAAGGTCCAAAATAGAGCGATCCAAGCTCGTGTGATGGCGACACGGTTTCAATTTCACTTAAGTGCAATTTAAAACTTTTGTTTGATCATCCTTAACTCCTAGTATTCTAAAAAATTTAGTTTAGAGATTGCTCAAGAAGATAGGATCTCTACCACTGACCATCCAAACGCTACAACAAACCGAGGTTTTAGCGACAAATTTAAACGTCGCTAAAAATAAAAAATCGTCTCAATTATTAATGTGCGACGATTCCATTTTGTCGCCATAATCGTCGTCAAATCTCGGTAGCAAAACAATATCGACAATGTTTCACATAATTTGTCGCGAAAACATGTTTGCAACAAAAATAATTCGTCAGGAAAACTTATTACCGACAATAGAGAGGAACGTCGGTAATGGTTTTGCATGCCGTTTTCTTTTGATAGATAAAAGTCTTTTCTTACAAAACCTTATGCGTCGGTATTTATTTTTAGTGATGATTTGGTTTTAGTAGCAAAAAACTTTTAGCTAACAATTCTTCCTGTAGAGAAATGTTTTTAGAGATTTTTTTTAAACGTAGGTAAAAAGTTTTTGTAACGAACTAGGTTTGATCGCTAATATGATTTTGTGACGATTTTTGTTTAGTAACAAAAAAGTTTTAGCTACGAAAGGTTGGTTGTAGCAAAAACTTTTTACCGACGTTGTTTATACGCAGTGAATTAATTTTTGTGATGAATTTCATTTGGTAGCTAACAATATTTAATGACGAAATTTAATTTTTAATTTAATAATTTTTATAAACGAAATTTATTTTAATTTATTACATTTTAAAGACTTTTTTTGACAAATTATTTTTGATAGGTTATATTATTTAGTAACAAATTTTAATTTTGAAATTTATAATTATTATAATTGTTAAAAACAAATTTATTTTAATTTATTACAAATTTTAAGACATTTTTAATATTGTGTAAATAATCATAAATTGAAATTAAATAAACATATAAAATAGAATGCATTATGTATAAAACAATATTTAAATCATTTACAAATTAAGAGTCTGAATTTGAGTCACTAGCACTAACATATGAAAAACCTAGCATTTGTTTAACCAATTTTTTAAGATTGCTAATCTCTTTTAGTCCCCGATTTAACTTGTGTTCTGTACATTGTAATTTATCCTCTGTACATTGTACTATTGTCTTCAGTACTTGGTTTTCCTCTTGAAGTGCTATCAACAATGCTGGTCGTGAGGGAGAGGCTCCAATAGGCTTAGAGTCATACCCAAGGCCTTTGATATAACCCAATCGTGTACCAAGGATATTGTTGCAAATGTCTTTGACATTAGGCTGATTTCTCTCAGCTAATGACGTCTACAACAACTCCTGCATCTTGTTCTACAATGTAAAGTAGAAAATGAAGTTAGATTAAAAATTATTAGTTAATATTATATAGAAAAATAAATTGTAATATTAATTTATTTGCAATTACATAATTACTTTGTGCCTCTTCATACGTCCAGCCTTGCCCTTCCTTGTAGTGTGTGTGCTTGTACAGTGTGATCCGATCACACTGTTGCCATTGGAGTTGTGTTTGACTCTACAATAATTAACATAAAATTTAACCAATTAGAATTTATTGTATTAAAAAATAGAATAATAAATTGAGCACGTTACACTTACTAATTCTTATCGGATAACGACAAATGATCTGGAATCAGTGTTATGCGAAGTTGTCATTTTTGCTCTGTTGGTCTTGGCTTTCTGACACTTTTCCAAAATTAAGAGAATTAGTCATAAAATGTATAAATACAATTAAAGGAAGGAAAATATAAGGAGAAGAAAACAAACTTTAAACTGCGGTGGAGCTCAATAATCACACAATTTATTCCAATTTTCTTCAGTCTCCCTTTCTAACACATGTCTCCTGGCCTATTCATCATAAGGGAAAGACTGATAATATTTATGCAATCGATAACGGTAATCCTTCACCCTTGGTTTCAGCAATGAACCAACACTGCTTGAAACCTCAGGCTGCTCGATATCAATAACATTGAGTTTCATCTGTGAAAAGACGTATTAGATAAGTTATTAATTTAGTTAAGTAAAATTGCAATACTTATAATAAAATGAATTGAAATAATACCGAAA
>JAOQMS010000009.1:24280102-24290481 GCA_027563885.1 Erythroxylum longipes | reverse complement strand
TTAATTATGATATAATAAAGTTATTGAGATGTATGTAATGGTATGATTAATTAGGACATTTAATTCAATTAATTAGAGTTAATTAAGAGAGAATTAATAAAACCAAATTCATGTTTCATAAAATTTATAAAATCATTTTACAAAAAAGACACATTACAAAATCAACAACTACATTAAAGAGTGGACTGGAGACTGAAAGAGCTTTATCTGATGTAGTCTTGATTAATTGTACTTGTTGGTAAGGTCGTCAACAGTTTGGCTTCAATCATCTGTACGTATAAACATTGTATTTAGTAATATAATACTTAAAAAACAATATTTAATAATATAATATTATATAAAAAGAAAATTAAAAATACCTTCATCTTCATATATTTGATCAAAATAACCTCCCATTGGTCGATTACTTTCACCAATCTCCTTTGCATTAACACCTATGGCTGTAGGGAAGAAAACACAACATTAAGTAAGATAATATAAAGGTAAATAACTTTATAAAAAAAGGTAAATAAAATAAATTTAATAAAAGAAAAGAATTTACCATCAATATCTTCATTATTTAATCAACTTTGAGTACACATAAGAGCTTCCATAGTGCGATAATAAAGTCAACCACAATGAGGAGTAATGACCTGACCACTAGTACTAAATGCAGACTCAGAAGCAACAGTCGATGGTGGAATGGCTAATAAGTCTCGTGCAATGGCTTGCATGATCGGATAATTATGTCCAGACTTCTTCCACCATAACAATATATCAAACGTCTCACCTTCAGTTTCAAGAACACACTCCTCAGAAATATATCTATCGAACTCCATCATAATATAAGATATCCTATCCCTTTTCTCTTTCAAAAATTTGAAAGAGAATCTATCAATAATGAGTTAGAAGAAAAGGTCGAACTTGAAACTGAACTCTGAGATTGAGTTAAACTACTATTTCATAAAAAATTTAGTCCGTTGATTTTTCTTATGTTTGTCCCAATCGTCTATGATCAAGAATGTTTTCAACTTTAACATCATATTGAAGTTGCACATTTAGAGGTGCACACCTTTGTTTTCTACTCTCTGGTTCCTCATCATTATGATAAAACCTACACAAATAACCCACATGGAATGTATGCAACCTTTTAGCTAAATTAAGTCGATAAGCCACCTTGCCAAATTTCTTGGTAACCTCGAATGGACCATCATATTTTGGAATCAAGCCTTTGTGTGCCATATTTCTACTAATTTTCTACTATATTTGAGGTGATAACTCCAACAACACCTTTTCACCCATAACTAGGCATGACAATTATGGCCCAGCCCGGCCCTGACCAGCCCATTTTTTCCAAAATGACGTTGTTTTGAATTTTTTCTTTAAAAAATTAATGGGTCCCAGGCCATTCCAACCACCCTCGACTCGGCCCATCCATTGACATGCCTACCCACAATAAAGTCTAAAAGACGTCTATACTAGTTAACATATTTCTCCATCCTTCGCACAGCTTTCCAAAAGCTATATTTTGTTTTATCCAAGAGTTCTTGCCTATCTCTCACAAATTTGTAGGCAGCAGGACACTCATCACCAAGCTGCTATTTAGTAACCTCCAAAGGAGTTAAAGGTTGATGACCTAAGACCAATTCGAAGAGACTTTTTTTAGTTCAGAAGATCGATGAAGCTTATAATCAAATTGTGCACTATCCAGTAGATTCAACCAATTTTTCTAACTCAGACTCATATAGTGTTGTAAATAATCTTCCAATAGTTCATTTATCCTCTCTATTTGCCCATCTGTTTAAGGATGATTAATAATACAGAAATTGAGTTCAACCCCTATCATATTGAACAATGTTGTCCAAAATTGACTAGTAAATTGTGGATTCCTATCGCTCACCATATCTTCTGGAACACCAAAGTGTTTGAAGACATTTCAGTAAAATAAAATTACTGCTATCTCTATTATATAAGAGGATGGCGGATGGCGCAGGTAACTAGACAACATACTTAGAAAATTGATCAACCATAACCAAAGTCGAGGCTTTGACATATACCTTTGGAAATTACATAACAAAATCTATAGACACAGAAATCATCCATGGATTTTTAGTAATGAGGAGAGGCTAGAATAGCCCTACCTTCTTTTTCCTCTCCACTTTATCCTGTTGACACACGAATCACGTTCTACAGTAAGCCTCAACATCTTGCCATTTATGGCCATATGTAGGATCTAGACAGAAGTGCCAACATCCTTTCCCTTCTAGGATGTCCTACACATGGAGAATTATCTGATTCCTTCATCAATTCTCTCCGCAATCCACCAAAATTAGACACATACATTTTGCCTCTCTTTGCCATAACAAACCCATTATTTAGCCAATATCGTTTAGTGACCCCATCTAGCCCTCCTTGCACCAGTCATAAGTATGCATCATCAAGCTTCCTACCTTGTCGAATTTTTTTTATAAAATTTGCCTCAATTTTGGACAGATTATATAGTTCAACCACAATTTCTTTCCACCTAAGTGCATTTACCACTTGATTACTTTGTCCAAGCTTGTGTTCCTAAATGACATCATATTGCCATCTTGCTTGGTTAGTTGATAGCTTCTTTTGTACCTTGAAAAAGGTAGTTGCCACATTATCCGTTCGCATCATAAACTTAGGATCTAGCAGATAAACATGCCACACCCTTAAGCAGTGAACTACCACAACCATTTCCTTCTCATATGTCAAGTATCTTTGTTTTGTTTCATTTAATATTTTGCTTTCAAAGGGCACATGATGCCCTTCTTAAATCAACACGCCACAATTGTTTTATCATATGCATCAGTGTGAACTTCAAAGGGAAGTTTGAAGTTAGGTAATTGCGGAACTGGTTCAGAGGCTATCACCTGTAAGGTAGCCACACAATGATTTGATAGTCTCATTTCCTTCCTTTTTTGAGCAGATCCTTGAGTGGTGTCACCTTTTTTAAGTATCCTTCGATAAACCGACAATAATAGTTTGCTAAACTAAGGAAAGATCAAAAACCTTGTACTTTACTTGACGCTGACCAATCCACAATCACTTGTACCTTGCTAGAGTCCATCTTCACCTACTGGTTGCTTATTAAGCAACCTAGAAACTTGATTTCAGCCTTAGCAAACTCACATTTTTCCATCTTAACATACAACTTATGTTCTCTTAAGCGATCCAATACTTGTTACAAACGAGAAATATGTTCTACAAGCTATTACTTTACACTATCATATCATCTAAATAAACCACAACAAATCATCCAAGAACTCATACGAAATATCATTCACTAGATTGCAAAATGTTCAGGGCCCTATAATCCACACACATTCGTAAAGAAGCATTTGCTTTCTTTTGGAATAAGACTGAGGCTCCGTATAGTGATTTAGAGGGCTGAATGTAACCTGCCTCCAAGAGTTCTTCTAGCTGTTTTCACAACTCCTTCAGCTCTATAGTCGACATTCTTTATGGAACTTGGGCAAGAATTTTAACCTTTGGTTCTAATTCAATGTGATAATCAATAACCCTTCTTAGTGGAAGTTCTTACGGCAACTCTAAAGGAGCATTACATCCTTATAGCGATCCAACAATTTAGCCACTGCACTAGGGACTTCCATAGATAGCCCTTCTTTCACTTCCACCACTGTTGCAAGAGTTTTCTCACCATGTTTGAGCCCTTTCTCTAGAACCATAGTTAAAATAAAATAGGATTTTTACTTGTCTTTTCCTTGTGCACAAGCTGTCCACATTTAATAAATCAAAGATCTTGTTCTCCCAAGAACATAATTTTGCTCAAATATGGATAAAAAATAACCTCGTTTTGCCTTAAGAAATCAATTTTGAGAATCATGTCAAAATCATCCAAAGGAATTATCATCATGTTACATTTTCCAATCCATCCATTTATTGATAAAGACACATTATATTCCATTTCAGCCACATCTCTAGAATTGCATTCACTATCTTCAACCTATTGGAACTCTTACTCACTTTTAATCTGATTGGAACTCTTACTCACTTTTAATCCAAATTTAGTAGCCATCCAATCCACAATAAAAGTGTGAGTAGCACCTATATCAACTATTGAACCACAATTATCCCACTGATCTTCATATGCAAATGCATTAATAAAGCATGTGTGTTGATTTTCTCGTCCATTAAATTATTCAGCAACTGATCTCGTCCATTAAATTATTCAGCAACTAAAGAGAGGATTAACAAGGGTTGTGACTTCACCCTCTGGTTCATCTTCTGTCACCATTGCATTGAGTTTTTTCTTTTGGGACATTCCCTTGCATAGTGAGGACCACTATTCCATTCACTTTGGCTTTCCTTTTATCATTTTGACCATATTTTGCTTTCCCATATGATTTGCCACTTCCCTATGTTAGTCTTCTTCTTCTGGTTGAATTTTTCTTTATGATGGGATGACTAGGAGGTTCCCCTACCTCCTTGTCTTTGCTTGGTCGTAAGTCGATTAATCTGTTTACAACATCAATTGCACCAGGCATAAATTGTACTCCCTGCCTCCTCAATTCAATCTATGCCAAGTTTAAAGACCAGACAGAAAATTGAAGAGCTTATCTTCTTTAGCCTTGTTCTTAATATTCAGTATCAACAAACTGAAAGTTTTTACAAAGTTCAGAATGGAACCATCTTGTTTAAGCTTTTGCAAATTCTCTCATGCTAGCTAGGATGTGTTGCAAGGGAGAAATTACTCCTTCAATTCTTGTAGAAATGGTTCCCACGTATCAATTATGGGGTGTCCAACATTCATATCACTATCAAGTCTCACACGCCACTACAATTTTGCATCCCCAACTAGATACATGCTTGTTAATTAAACCTTGTCACGTTCCTACACCGTGGTAATATCAAAATATTGTTGCATGTCTCAAATAAAAATTTTCAGAATTGTCCCAACCCTCGCACCATCAAAGTGTTTAGGATCAGGGACTTTCAACCTTGTCCAGGTGCCACAACCATCCATGTCACCATAGCTCATGATAAGAGCCAAGGCATCTTCCAAGACACCCATCCTTCTGTTTACTTCTACCAATATTACATCCATTCATTGACGAAATACCTAGATGGCCTCCTCCAGGTGATCCAATCATAAAGAAAAATTTAGTATTTCATCATCTAGAATGGCCCTAATGTGATGTTCTAACCTATTCAGCCTTTCACTGATGGCTTCAAAGTTTTGATTCCCTACCATTGTCATAAAAATAGTCTGCCTAGTATGGAAAACAAACTCAGTAATTTCCCAGACAAAGCTCTGATACCGACATGTTACAGGGTGATTTTGGAGGCTAGTAAACTCACTAATTCGTGCCCCATAATGTAACCAAGTCTCCCACTTGGTTCAATAAAAATACTCCTAAAAAGAAGAACAAAAGTAACATTGTGCAGACTGTCCAAGTGGTGCAGAATTATGTGAAACACTTGAAATTATAGAGCAAGTGGAATTAGTGAAATTTTGAGGAAAAAAGAGACTTTAATTGCATAAAATATGGACTACAGAACGCACATAAGTATGAGGATTTACAACATTTATATCCTGCAAACTTTAACTATTAGAAGATAAACCACAAAATAGTTTGGACAAGTTACAAATAGTTGGACAGTTTATATAAAACTGTAAAGACAATTAAACAACATAATACTTGAGTGGCGTCCATGAGTATGCAAGCCATGCAAGGCTTATCATCCACGTACAATAAGCCATGCAATGTTGTGATATCATCCAAACACTACATAGAGTAGCCAAACAAAACCAAGGCTATTCACTAATGTTGTCCCATTTTCTAGCATACATTAATATAATTCTAGCCTGCATAATATATGGTTTTGTGGCTATGTATCACCAAAGGGTCAAAGGGAACTTACACTAAGTGGCTTATCCGAATGAAAAAATTATTCATACTTTTATGCTCAATTCCTCAATCCTCCTCCTCTGAACACTGCTTTTGCAAACGTGGTGTAGCTCAAAGCCCTCTTAACATTTCCATTATCCTCCTGATCCTTTTGGAATCTAGTTTTCATCTTCTGCATCATCCAGTACTTCTTTAATTCATGCAATCCTTCTTATGAAGCAACTCCATTTCTTGCATGTATAACTTCATATTTTCTCCCATTTGCTTTAAATCATAGGAGCGTGGGCCTTTTTCCATCTCCAATGATTCTTGAGCTCTGATATCACTTTATTAAGTGATTATAATGAAAACTAATTTACAATATAAAATCAAGAATAAAAAATTGAGTTGAAGGGAGAGAGGAAAAAATAAGAGAGAGAAACTATTAATTATTCGTTGAAAAATAATTTTGTCTCGTTACACACTACAACAAATGGGCTATTTGGCGACGAACTTATTGGCGATGAAACTATTTTCGTCACAAAAACGGAACATATTATGAAAAAAAAATAAGTTGTCACTAAAACTTGACATTTTCCGATATAAAAATAAAGCGTCGTCGAAAGAAATTATTTAGCGATGAATATAATTAGTAGTCGCAAAATGGTAAATATTTCGTGACGTTTAATGCTATTCATTGCCAAATACTTTCTTTTGCAAAGAATTATGTTAATCGTCACTAAATATTTTGCACATTTCACGAAGATATGCATTAGCATCATTAAAAGTCAATATTCGGTGACCAAAATTCTGTTTAGTTGTGAAAACTTCAGCATTCTGTGACAATTTTTCTAAGTGTCACTAATTGTCCATTATTCAGCGACGATATTTTTGTAATCGTCGTAAAATGTCTGACATACAGTGATGAATTACATAAAACGTCGTTGAATGTTTGCAATTGGTGATGATTTTGTAAATTGTCGCTAAATGATTTACATTTGCAAAAATTTTAAAGCTCACACTTTTATAATCTATCATAGTTAATTAAGATATGTTTTATTCGAGATTTTATTTGAATGTCTAGAACGTATGATTAAAAAAAAGTCAACATAATTTTGAGTGTTTTAACACTTAAAATTAATTAATTTATCATTAGTATTTACAAAATTGGCAAAATAAGTTATAAAAACTTAATTAATTTTATGACTATAATAATATGATATAGCAAAAAAATACAGTTATAGAACAATATAGTATGAAGTTATTCCTAAAAGTTACCCAAATCATATAGTTATAGAACCAGAACATTAACAGTCCACAATCAATAGGTCGCAAGTTGACCTCTAAGTAGTAAATATGTTGTTTGACAAATTATTACAGATACAACAATAAATAAACTTTAAAGCTGAGTTCAGTTGATTGACTCAATAATTGACAATGATATATTTATTTTTTTAGATTCTAAGTAACATGTGAGTCGGTAAAGGTAAATGAGTCCCTGATGTCTGGATTCCCCAGAAAGGCCCTTGCACGTTCAAATGCACCAATTGAAATAGTAAAACTTGTTCCCTCAACTATAGGGTTTTTCACACCCTCTTGCAACAACTTTTTTTGCTATAGTTAAATTTGTAGATGATAGAGTAAATAAGTCGCTAGATTTAGTACCTAAAACACAATTAGAATAGAAGTTAGATATTGTCATATTAGTAAACCATGAAATGAAATAAAAATAGAGTGACATACGTGCATGAGCATATGAAGTATTCAGAATTGATGAAAATTCCAAATCAACAGATATTCCTTTACAGACTATTATCGCGTTGCTCCCACCTCCATAGGCATACGTGTCACCTTCAAGACTGGAGGAAGCTTTAAACAAGCATGTAGTATAAACCAGCAAATGTGAATATATATAATTGCTTCTTAAAAGGAAATGAGACATACATAATAAGGAAAGTGACGTAGTTCAGATGATACTAAAAACCTTGAAGCAGAAGATCTACCAAGGAAGGCAAACGACGATTTGTATACATATTGGAGAATTCTCTTTTATTTTTGGTTTGCTTAATAGGGACAATTTTGCCACATTCCTCCCAAAGGTATGAATTAGGGTCATCTGGAACTAGTCTCCATGTTGACATTCCTTGATGAGATGAAACGTTAAACGCGGGTAGGAAGATAGACATTAAAAAATAACAAAGATAGACATTAAATCATCTTCTAAACTCATCCATAAACACAACTCATACATCAAATTCATGTGTTTCACAGGACTAGAGGAGAGCCCAAAGTCATATATGGCAAGCAAGATGCATTTACATTAGTTGTTTAGTACGTAAAATCCAGAAACACTTGAGATACGAAAGTTCAGTAACAGTGAGGTAAACAAAATCATTATACACAAACAAATAACATGAAAATTAGAAAACATCATATACAAAAGACAAAGAAATCAACTTTAGAAAAAAAACTATGTACAAATCTATAAAAAGAATGTCCAGATCTACCATAGAAGGATAAAAATCACAACTTTTTAATTTAACAATGGTTAAAACTTGTATTTGTTGAAAACATTGTGTTGAGAGCCAAATGCAAACATCACAGAGCATCTACCTAAAAATAGACTACAACTTGTGACAAACCTAGTTTCACAAAAAAAGACCGGATCTTGTCATTTAAAGATGTAGAAGAGCTTTATAACCGTACATGAAAAAACAGAAGATAATAAAAAAGAAGTGACAGGAATACCGATTGTGTTTTAACGAAGTGAATGCTTTTGTTATGTGAGAAAGGCGTCAGTGATCAGTGGTATGTAGGAGAGGTTTTTGTTGATTCGGAAGGCTGCTTGAACAAGAATGCTAAGAAGGCTTTTATGTTGTGCTTATTTGAAAACCTAATACAAAACAACGTCGTTTGTGTAGTGAAGGTAAACGACGTCGTTTATTGTTTGTTTTAGTTATTTAGAAGTAGTATTAATTTATTTGCTATGATTTGTTGTATTTAGTTGATAATCATCGGATGGAGCGACTAATAGATTGTTCTTCACTAAAGGCCGGCGGTTCATAAATAATTTTAAATAAATTTATTTTCCTATTCTAAATAAAAAATTAATTTGAATTAAAACTTAAGTGATTCATTTCAAATTATTCGGAAATTAATAGGTTGACTATTGAAATAATGTAAGATTGTCTTCAAATTATAGATTTTCATTAATGTAATTAAAAAAACTTATTTGAATAAATAAACATTTTAATTTTTGTAATTAATATAATAAGACTTTGTAATATAATTATAAAACTATTTGTAACAAAATAGTTTAAAATATTAGTCATTCCGATCCCAAAAATTTAGCAAATGAAGAATAATTGCATATATAATTGACAAGATTAAATTTTAAATTTGTGATTGGTACTAGAAAAAACTAATATAAGAAAATACTTGGGTATTTACGATATTTATCAATTTGTAGAGAAATCGTTAGGATTAGGCGACGATTTAGAAGATTAGTAGGGAAATGTATTATATATTGCACCAATTTATAATTTTCATAGCTAAAGATGTCCTTTTGCGACGAATATAGTATAGTCGCAAATTGTGCCCTGTCATAATAGTTGTAACTATGTCATTTTTGCCTTATGCTAAACCTTTTTGTGACGATTGTTATATATTATAGCTAAATGTTTAGGTTTAAACGACGATTAATAATTTCGTCACAGGATGTTGCAACGTTAAAAACAATTTAAGTGGGACGACAAACATCCCGAAACCTTCCCCCTTTCTTTCTCCCTCATTTTTTCTACGATTTTCTCTCCTCTCTGTCGTCTTCTTCCCCAAGTTTTGTGTCTATTCTTGTCGATTTGGAGTTCCATCACCGCTTGCGTTGTCTTAGTCATGACATTGGGTAAGTTTTGTTTCATTTTTTGTGGGTTTGGTTGTCAGTTTTCGAATAAAGGTACCGAATGTGTGTTTGTTGGAATTTCTTGGATTTTTTGAGTTATTTGTATCAATTGATGAGGGATATTGAAGGGTTTTGTATTGATTAGTTTTAGGGATAGTGAAGAAAAGGAATTGAAATGTTCAATGCGTGTATTTGCTTGTGTTTTATGTTATGCTCATAATGTGTTCAATGAAAGTCCTCAGCGAATTTTTGGATATATTGAACCTAATTTGTGGTTGCTTTCTCTGCATAAATTGAACTTCAATTTTAAAGTACAAATTGAACTTCAATTCGAAATTGCCCAAATGATATAGAATTGTTATTACTCTAAAACCAAAAATGCGTAAAGTAATTTACTTTATTATTACTTTATATTTATATTTTAGCAAATTTAATCGGTTCAATCTTTATAATTTAAATGCTTGAAATTAGGTTTGAAGATAATTAATGCGTAAGACTAGTTTTAGTTTGAAAATAATCTTTTAATTTTAAATTTTGATAATATTGGTCTAAATTTTATTTTAAAAATTTACAAATTAAATGATGATATTTTACAAATTGTAAAGACAAAATAGAATTATTATAAT
>JAOQMS010000009.1:24260888-24280002 GCA_027563885.1 Erythroxylum longipes | reverse complement strand
ACAAAGTAATTATGTAAGTACAAATAAATTTATATTACAATTTATTTTCTATATAATATTAACTAATAATTTTAAAGCTAACTCCATTTTCTACTTTACATTGTAGAACAAGATGCAGGAATGGTTGCAGGCGTCATTGGCTGAGGGAAATCGGCCCAATATCGATGGCATTTGCAACAATGTCCTTGGTACACGATTGGGTTATATCAAAGACTTGGGGTATGACCCTAAGCCTGTTGGAGCCTCTTCCTCGCGACCAGCATTGTTGACAGCGCTTCAAGAGGAGAACCAGGTATTGAAGACAAAATTACAATGTACAGAACACAAGTTAAATCAGGGGCTAAAAGAAATTAGCAACCTTAAAAAATTGGTAAAACAAATGTTAGGTTCTTCATATGTTAGTGCTAGTGACTTTGATTCAGACGCTTAGTTTGTAAACGATGTAATATATATAATGCATTCCATTTTATATGTTTATTCAATTTCAATTTATGATTATTTACAAAATATAAAATATGTATTCAAATTTGTAATAAATTAAAATAAATTCGCTTTTAATGATTATAATAATTATAAATTTCAAAATTAAAATTTGTTTCTAAATAATACAAGCTATAAAAAATAATCCGTCAAAAAAGTCTTAAAAATTGTAATAAATTTAAATAAATTCGTGTATAAAAATTATAAAAATTATAAAATTAAAAATTACATTTAGTCACTAAATACTATTAGCTATCAAATGAAATTCGTCACAAAAACTAATTCGATGCGTATAAAAAATGTTGGTAAAAAGTTTTTGCTACAACAAACATTTCGTAGCTAAATCTTTTTTGCTACAAAAAATAAATCGTCACTAAATAATATTAGCGACCAAACATACTTCATCACAAAATATTTTTACTACGTTTAAAAAACTTCTCTAAAAACATTTGCTTACATGATGAATTAGTAGCTAAAAGTTTTTTGCTACTAAAATAAAATCGTCACTAAAAATAAATACCGACGCACAAGTTTTCGTGGGAAAAGACTTTTATCTACCAAATGAAAACCTGGCGCAAAACTATTACTAAAGTTTCTTTTAATTGTCAATAATACATTTTCCCGACGAAATTCATTTGTCGTAAAAATGTTTTCACGACGATTTCTATTAAACGTCGCCGATGTTATTTTGCTACCGGATTCGGCGACGATTTGGGAAACGAAATGAAATCGTCGCACATTAGTAATTGCGACGATTTTTCCTTCTTTGACAATTGTTATTGACTAATTTTCTGACCCTTACATTCATCCATTAATCTTCCTACAAGTACCTGTACGGTTCTTTACAACGAGCTATGTCGTTATGTTCCAACTCTATTATTACTCTTTTACAACAACGTCGCTTGCTTCATCTTAAGCTTCTTCATTGTTCATCATCATCATCCTTCCCATTAATCCTCTAACTCAATCCCTTGCAACATACAGTATAATTGGTGTGATATGAAATTCTTTTATACCTAGAAAAGGTTTCAGTGGTGGATACAATGCAAGGAACTCTTATTTGAGCCTTAGGTTTATAGACTATATCTTTATATTAGGCTTGAGGCCAAACATGGGGTCCTTTTGGGTGTAGGTTCCAGGTAAAGCTTTTGCCATTCTATCCCAAGAGCTGTCTCCTTCTAGCCAGAAATTATTCAACTCAAATATAGCCCAACCCTCTTTTTCTAGAGTATCCATTTTGTCTACCTTATCTATCTTCTGGAGCAACACCTTTTTACTGTTGTCTGTTGGTGAAAACAATGTCCTTGTCTCCTACTATTTCTTTACCTTGTAAACAACGAAGGTAGAATAGAATGATACCTGTAAACTGTGATTGGGCCACACAGTTTAATATTTGGAAGCAACGGAAGTGGAATAAAGCATTCAAAATTTCTGGTAAGAAAATCTCTGGCGAAACGAAAATGCTACACATCAAGAGAACAAGTTCTTAATGCGTCCAACTTTTATATGTAATTATTTGAATTAACCCTAGCGAAAGATAACAATTACAGATTTTACGATAAAATCGAAACTTCTCCAGATATTGATGACCCTGTTGATAAAACAAAGATAACATGGACAGAGCTGAGTACAGCAACAGAAGTACGCCCTGGATTGTCCAATCCAATCATACACCATAAAATGCCTATCCAAAATCCACATCAGCACTATCCAGATCAAAAGAATGAGTGGCTGTCTATGTCCATGTACCATCTCCGCATTCTAAAAACTTAACATACACTAACTCAGCTTAATTCCCAGATAAATCAAATTCTGAGTAATAAACCTGTGGTGGTTCTCTGTGATCATGGCCTCAACTTCCTCCACTACTCTAACCGTCGCGCCCTCATCGACCCTGGTCGATTCAAAGGCCCCTCGCCAATCGGCACCACAATGTGTGAGCCTTCCTACACTCTCTCCTCCTCTTCCGTCCCAGAACCGCCCCTGGAAGGCGACCACTTATTGTAAGTTACACTTACATTGCTAGAATATAGATTACATATAGTTTCCTGAAGATATTGCTGACGATTGCTGGTTATTATAGGTACCGTGTAAGTATAAAATTACAGTAGGCAGCAGTTAGCCTTAATAACGACTTAAGAATTTTGTTATCCTCTAATCATGATAATAATTTAAATTTAGGTCGAAAGATAGCCAGAAATGTTATGACCTTGGCTACAGGGGAGGTTCGTGCCGAAGTTGCTCCAACTGAACTGCCCGAATTTCTCAAGACGATTACAGAAGCTGTAAGAGTTTTGCAGTTCCTTTCACTCTTATGTTGCTTTTTTGATGGCAATGGTCGGGATTGAGAGGGATGGGCATTGACATGAACTTGTTCGTTGGTGGGCAGTGGGATAAGGTTGAAGATAAGTATGCAGTTAGTTCCATTGCAGTAGCTGGTGTGATTGCGCTCTGGGGATCAACCGGGTTGATCTCGGTGAGGTTTTCCAAATGCATTATACTCTTATTTGTTGGTTAATTCTAAGTTGTAAGAGTTTCTGTTACAGGCAATTGATAGACTTCCTTTGGTTCCTGGGATTCTTGAGCTTGTTGGCATTGGCTACACTGGAGTAAGTTGCATTTGTATAAGTTTTTTCTTTCTGTTACAATCCTGCAAATTACAAACTAAGTAAAGCTTATCCTAGTCCTGAATTGTTAGAACAAAAAGGGTTTCTCTGGTAAGGTGTCATCTTTCTAACAGCTCAAATTTTATACTAAATCTGATGTGTTTTGCCTGTTTATTGTTGCAGTGGTTTATGTATAAGAACGTCGTATTCGAACCTGACAGGTAATTTTATTTTGTCATACTATTTAAGGTACAAATTATAAGTGTCTAAATTGCTTCCATTTCTACGGAATAACTATTGTTAAAATTTTAGGGAAGCTGTACTTGAGAAGATTAAAGACACGTACAAAGAGATAATTGGGAGTTCTTAAAGAGAGTTAAACCAAAATGCTGCTGGAATGAGGTGAACTCTTAGTTTATATAGAAAGATATCTTGCAGCATTTTGAATCAACAATTTCAACTTGTTTTCTTTTGTTTTCTTAAATTTCTAACCAGAGTAAATATATTTTACGTATGTATGTATCAAGAAGTCATGCAATTTAACGTTCTTGCAAGTTTCAGAATTTATTAATAAAAAAGAGATTTGTCTTATTTATAAATTAATAATTAGAAATAAAATAATTAAAATCAATGTCTTGAAATCTGGATATACTAAAAATAATAATATATTAGATCGAATTCAATCTAATTTTTTTTCTTCTATTTGAACTTAATTCGATTGAATTTGAAGTACTTAAATTTTAATTAAATTAAAAAATATTATTTTAATTTAATAAATTAATTTAAATTAGATCAAATATCTCAAACTTGATTTTAACTAAAAACTTTGATCAATTAAAATTTAACCTATTGGCCTCTGTATGGATCAAACTGAAAATGTATCTCCAACTCTCTTAGTGAAGGCCAAGAAATCTTGTTCGTTAGCTCTCTCTCTTGGGTTTGAGTCGTCGCAAGCTCATCCGATTGGGCCATACCACTAGTTCAGCCAATTAACAGTAACATGAAATATGTGAAGGATTAATAGTAGAAAGCTTTACCATATTTAATAGAACAATGGTTTCAGCCCCAGTAAAACAACTTGCAGAGTTTTTAAATCTTCATGAAAATAGCATGTACATTTGGGACACGTCGAAATAGTTTAAGCCTCAAAAGGGAAGCTGATGTCTCCTCTTTATAATGTAGCTCGCTTACTAGTAATGACATTATTCAGAGAAGTATACGGTCTTTATTTTAATTAAAGAAAAAGTAAAAGTTCTCAAAGACTCCAAAAAAAATACCATTTTAAAATTAAACTTGATTTGTTATAAAAAATTTAAATTTAAATTTAAATTAAGTTCAAACAAATATGTAATATATGAATAAAATATCTAATTATTTATAATCAAATAAGAATAATATACACTGTTGTTTTAAAACAAAATTTAATTATTATAATAATGTAGATAAAATAATAATTAAAATCAATAAAAATTAAATTAAGTAAATAAATATAAAATAGATAATTATCATAAAGTTTAAGGAATAAAATACCTTTATGAACATTAATTAATCTATAATAAATATTGGGTTACAATTTTAATTCAAACTAATTATAAGTTACTTATTCTTGTTGGTCGAGTCAACCATTTTTTACAATATTTTATAACTAATCAACTAAAAAAGTAAACAGAATACAAAAATATTTCATATTAAATATAAAAAATATATGATTGGTTTAAGCAAACATAACTTAGTAAGTCAGAGATCATTTTTTAATAATTTGAGGTCACACTATATAGAGTTTATGCAACATCTTAACGCCCTTTCCAATCGTGAGTTATATATATATATTATACATAACGCCATTTCATATGGCAAAATTTTTAATAACTTAGAGGTTACAAGACAATGTATGTGGCCAGGATGGAAATGGATTAAATGAAAACGGCTAAATTAGCTGAGGCATAATGTAGTTTAATATTTGGATTGACTATTGCAAAAAGGTGTACTTCAATGAGTGTCATCACTGAGTGAATTCAAACGTGATTCGTTTTGAGAGATCACATCCACAATTCAAAGAATTTTATACTTAATTCCAAATCAGGCATTATCATGACTCATCCAAATGTGTGCTTTAGTAGATACAAATATTAATTGATACACGTATCATATTTATCATGTATTTATTTATTTTGAAAATTTTACATAAAGACATTCTTTATAAGTGTATAAATTAGAAGAATATTAAGTAGGATTCATGTTAGTGTAACATAGACACAAGTATTTTGAATATTTATATATTAAATATCAATTTAAGCTTAAATATAGTATTTGAGCTATACACATGAATATTAAAACTGTAATTTTGACTAATTAATCGCTTAATATTATATGTTCTTTCCGATTATTTGATTTGACATTTTCACTAAATTTTATATGTCACTGTTGGATGCATTTGAGCATCCTTCGTGAGTGTCTAAATAGTAAGAGGACTTTAACTACTCTTAAATACAAGTGCACATTTTTACTATTAACAAGTTTTAAATATCTATGCATTAATCATTTCTTTAATCTTGTGATATAAGAGTTATATATATATATGAATATTAAAATTCTAACTATTTGGATAGTTACTTAATATTTTCAATTATTTATTCGACTTTCTTTATCTTATTCTTTTAGTGGTTACGTTTGTTGTTTGTGTGTGCTCGGTAATCCTTTAAATCATATTTTGAAATCATTAAATAGTACTAACAAAAATATGAAATCAACAAATTTTAAATAGCAATGAAATCAATGTCCAATTTGTATTTACATTGTTTATATTAGTCCTAATTCTTTAAATCATGTTTTAATTACTTTTTGAAATTGATAAACAGTAACCAGAAAAAGGAAATCAAATAAGTAATGAAAAAAAGAAACAATGTTTTGAAATTAATAAATAGTAATAAAGAAAATAACATTTTTCAAAGGGAAATTATGTTTTCAAATTAATTAGTGATTAAAAAAAGATACTACTAAATACGATAAATTTGTGAGCATTTATCACTTAATGTTCTCATAAGTTTTATTTTTTATTGAATAAAAACAGAGATCACTTCTTAACAAAATTTTTGTGAATTAAACAATCTACTTGAAGAACTCCATAACCCAATAGTTACAGACAAAGCGTTTGAAATCAATGCTTAAGAATCCAGCTTCATTTGCCAAGGCCAAGAATTCCTGTTTGGTTCGCTCTTTTCCTCATGGACTTTGTGTCATCATAATCACATCCATTTGAGTCATACATTTGTCAGTAACACTAGTTTCAGCCACAACTGGTAAAATACCTTCAACAACTATAACCTTTCCATTTTTAGGGATGACATTGTAGCAATTTTGCAACAACTTCAGTCATTGATCGTCACTCCAACAATGAAGTATCCACTGCCAAAGATGGTAGCTTAGTTGATTTTTTATTTCTAAGTTGTAAACAACTTGAAAATAGTAGTAATAGAGTTTTTCACCTTCATGAAAATAGCATCTCCATTTGGAACACTTTGAAACATATCTCCTCCAATATGTTCAACACATAGGACAGACATAAACTTGAGTGTTAGATATGCCCAGGCACGTAGATTATTGCCAAAGATCTCTCATTTTATTGAATCTTCAAGCATGAGTTGTACTTCGATGATTTAGTGACTAAAAAACTGGACATTAACACAAGTACTTGAAAAAGAAACAATCGTACTATAGTAGGTCAGAGCTTCTGCTACAACATGAGGCAAGTCAAAATTAATACCCTTGATGTGAGGATATTGACGTAGCGCGGAAATGCAGTACTTTAATCCAATAGTACAAAAAACGCAAATCTAATCCAAGATCTACAAAGAACTCAAAATGTAGATGAAGACCTTAAGATAAATAGAGTATTTTGATTGAAAATACCCAAAAAGGTTCTTCCGCAATATAATAAAGAAGTATTTATATAAGTTATAATGACCCAAAACCTAATAACAAGGATAAAAATGTTCTTATAGTCCTAATAAAAGTAAAACACAATAAATAAATAAATAAATAGATTTATTTATTTATACTAAACCTTCACGTCAGTCCCCTCCACTTGTAAGAACTCGACCTCGAGTTATGCTCTGGATAACCTAACTTGCACTCCGATAAGTAGGTGTAAATATCTGCAACATTAAAGGTTGGGTTAATGTTACCCATCCACAAAGGTAACTAAATGACATATGCATTGTCATTAATTTTCTTCACAATCTTAAATGGACCATACTTCTTGGCCTTCAACTTGTGGTGATGTTCAGTAATCCGCTTCTTGTTCATAAACACCATTACTTCATCTCCTAGCTCAAACACTTGATTCTTCCTATGTGGGTCCACAATAGTTTCATACTTCGCATTAGCTTTTTCAAGTCATTCCTTCACCTCGACTTGTATTTCTTGGATTTCTTTAGCAAACTTGGCTGCACTCGCATGGATGTTAACATTTTTAGGTAAATGAATAAGGTCTAGTGCATGATCTAGTACCTTAGTGTAAACCATAGAGAATGGAGATCGACCGATAGAGTTATGGATAGCATTATTATAGGCAAACTCAACTAGTGCGATAAGAAAATCCCAATCCTTCAGCTTATCACCACAAATACATCGCAGTAAATTACCCAGAGTCCTATTCACCACTTCATTCTGTCCATTGGTCTATGAGTGAGCTGTGTTACTATACTTTAAGAATGAGTCAAACATACCCCACAAAGTTCTCCATAAATGACTCAGAAACTTAGTGTCTTTGTCAAAGGTAATTAATTTTGGAACCCCATAGAGCCTCACCACTAGCTCGGAAGAACATTTTAGCAATGGCTGTCACATCTACTGTTTTCTTACATGGTAAAAAGTGCGCCATCTTAGAGAATTTGTCGACCACCATGAAAACTGAATCCATGCCCCTTTGTGTTCTTGGTAAACTCAGTACAAAGTCCATGGAAAGGTCTTCCCAAATATTGCCAGGCACAGGTAATGGCATGTATAAACCTGCGTTTGATCTATGACCTTTATAAGTTTGGCAAATTTGACACCTAAAAACAATGGAAACAACGTCTGGCCTCAATTTAGGCCAAAATTACCTTTTACGTACCTCCTCAAGTGTCTTGTCTCTGCCCAAGTGTCCAGCTAACTCTCCTCTGTGTAAGTCTATAATTACCTTCTCCCTCATTGATGTCCATGGGAGGCGTAGTTGGTTACCTCTCATAAGGAACCCATCGTGAATGTGGTAGTCTTTATATGACTTCTCTCCTTGACAAGTTTGCCATATTCCTTTAAAGTCTTCATCGTCAACATATAATTCTTTCAAGTATTCGAAACCTTCAATCTCAATTGTTAGTGTTCTGATAATGGCTACTCATCGACACAACGTGTCTGCCACTACATTGTTTCTCCCAGCTTTATGGACAAGTTTATAGGAGAACTTGTCAATATAAGTTGACCATTTAGCATACATCTTGGTCCTCAACTGCTTCTGACTTCCCAAATACTTCAATATTTGGTGATCAGTATAAAGAATAAACTCCTTTCCAATCAAGTAGTGCTCCCATGTCTTCAAAGCCCCCACAATGGATTAGAACTCCTTATCATAGGTAGCCTAGTTTTGCCTTGCCTCACTTAGTTTCTCACTGAAGTATGCCACAGGCCTTTTCTCTTGGGATAATACTACCCCGATACCTATCCCACTCAAATCACACTCCACTTCAAAAAACTTTTCAAAAGTCTGGTAAGGCTAGGACCGGTGCTTTACATAGTTTCTCCTTGATAAGGGCAAAGCTTTGTTCGTGCTCTTCTTCCCATCTAAACTTCCCTTTCTTTAGACAGTTCGTAATAGAAGCTACAATGATGTTGAAATTCTTAATAAACCTCCTATAGAACATCGCAAAATTATGAAAACTCCTCGTATCTCCAACGGTTCTCGATGTAGGCTAATTTCTAATGGCCTTTACCTTATCTTCATCCACTAGGATGCCATCTTTTCCCACAATATATCTGAGGAATAACAAATTCTCCAATGTAAATAGGCATTTCTTCAAGTTGGTATATAATTGACTTTCTCTTAAGGCCTCGAATACATGCCTTAAATGTCCCACATGCTCTTTAATAGATCTACTATAGATAAGAAGATCATCAAAATAAACAACCACAAACTTACCAATGAAAGTTCACAACACCTGGTTCATAAGATGCATAAAAGTGCTAGGTGCGTTGGATAATTCGAAAGGCATAACCAACCACTCATATAAGCGATCCCTTGTCTTAAAGGTTGTTTTCCACTCATCTCTAGGCCTTATTCTTCTTTGATGGTATCCACTTCGAAGATCAATTTTAGAGAAAATAATGGCCCCACTCAGCTGATCCAACATATCATCGTCTCAGAATGGGAAATTTGTAACCAATAGTGATTTTGTTGATTGCTCCACTGTCAATGCACATTGTCCAACTCCCATCCTTTTGCGACGTAAGTAATGCTAGCACTGACGGTTTTGCAGTTCTGCAACAAAATCAGCTATCCCCCAAACCTTACTATGCTTTATGGCTTACATCTCATTAGTCATTGCAACTCACCACACTTCTGCATTAGGTTTAGAAACAACCTCTATAAAAGTACCTGGATTCTTAACATGTCTAATATCATAGTCCTGTTCACCCAATAAACTATGTAGTTAGCTGGGATAATATATCATCTCACTCCCGTGGATTTTCATAACTGCATTAGATCTTGTACCCCCAGGAGCCTCTGTATGTATAGGTATGGGTTCCTGTTCTTGTATAAGTATGGTACAAAGACCTAAATCCACCGGATCTAACTATATGAGCAGCAAATATGCAATAACTGTAGTATCCATCCTGTTATCATCCCAAAGGTCAAAGGGCCCACCATCGTCATAGACATCATATTCCATAAACTCAGCTGCTTGTGATTCCACTATTCTGTTTCCTCTTTCTCTACAGTAAAATCTGTAGTCTCTAGAGTGGTTAGGATATCTTACTAAATAGCAATGAATAACATGATCATGCAATTTTTCTTTATAAAGATTATACTACCTCGGTAGGGTAGCCTTATATACTAATGTATGTGAGACTGAGTTTTCACACTTCTAGATAATCAGGTTAATTAGTCTTATTCTACATTGACTTCTTCAAGTCATTTAGGGTGCGGTTATGCCTTTTGGTAACACACTATTTTATTCAAGACTACCCGGTATAGTGAATCAAGTCACTATCCTAACCGATTCTATATATTTGGCAACCGGACTTTTTCAAGTCCTGAAACGCCATGTTTGCTATGATATTCTCCCCCATAGTTAGATCTGACACTTTGAATGAAATTTCCCAATTGGTTCTCAACCTTCAGTCTTTAAGCAAGAACACATAACTGTAATGGGAATAATCATCAACAAGTGTCAGAATACTTTTGGAATTACACAATGCAAATGTATAAGGTCTTCTGATATCCTTATGTATTAGACTCAACAATTCAGAAGCATAAGTTGACTTCAATATCCTTATTAGTCAACTTACCCCTGTAATAGTCAACACATGTTCCCAGATTATCATAATCTAGAATTGAGAGAATGGTTTCCTTAATCAATCTCTTAACCCTAGCTCTGGAAATATGGCTTAAACTTTTCTGCCACACCATGTATGAATTTTAATTCATCAGGGTCCTTCATTTCATTTGTACAATAAGATACGAAGAAGTGTATATCTAATTCGGGGTAAGACACACTCTATACAAACTATATGACAAGAAAGTTGTACCATTATATTTTGTATTAAACAAAATCATATAACAGAAGTGTTAAATACAAAACTTCAACCTTCTTTGTCCAAAATTTATCTAAAGACCATATATAAAATGTGTCATGTAAAAATCTAAAGGAACCTTGCAACACAACTCATTAATTACATTCCCTATAGATATTACTTCCATTTCTTCATTGCTATGAACCATCAGTTTCTTCTTTCCTTTATTTGGCTTTATTCTGGATATGAACCTATGCATTGTGGAAGCTCCTTAATCAGATACTCCATTATATAGTCACCAAGCACTTAATGCGACTATCGCAAATCAGATTCATAAATTGACAAACCAAGAAGTTATCTGATGATCACAGTCTTTCCTTATAGGCCTTATACTACTGGCTTCTTTATGTCCTTAGGACCTTCACCATCACTGGATTGACCAGTATCAACATGTGGAGAAGATTCAGTCTATCTACCTTTGATCTTAGTAAGCTTCATCTTTGCCTTCCCTTTAGTTGCATTGAGGGATGTAAAAGTAACAAACTTGAGTTTCTCCTCCTCAACAGCGCAATGGGCAATCAAGGCATTGAAGTCCCATTCCCCATCCTGTGAATAATATATCATTGCCAGATTACTTAACTCTAAAGGGAGTGTATTCAGAGACTAGTGAATTATGAAGACATTAGGAAGAGGAATGTACTCCTTTACTCCCCCTTTTCTCCGTTTTACCTTATGGAGAATAATTCTTTATTAAGGCACTTATCTCAACATTAAATGAGACTCTATACCTTTAGGAGGCATCTCCAAGAAATTGCTTCGCTATGTCTGTGTCCGGAAGTTCACTAAGCAGATGGTTAGGTACAAATCTCTTAATGGTCATCAGACAAAATTTGTTAGACCGATCTTGGATTTCCTAGGCTGCTTTATGAGCTTTTGAGCTGATGGATGTAGGTGGAGATGGCCTATGCTGCCTTATGGCCATATCAACCTCAACTATCTCTATATCATTCAATACATCCTCAGTTCTCTTTTTTATATTGAAACTGGTCAGGGTTTCAATGGTGACACTGATTTTATTGACCAAAAAGGTGACTCTATAGTAACTTTGATTAGATCAGCACAGCGATATTGAAAGCCATTAAATATTATCTTTCCTGAAAATCCAATTACACATATTATGAAACACCTTTAGGCTGAATACATAATATATGCAATTAGACTTCCACATAAAAAGTGATCAGAGTATAAACCATCAACTGTCACGACACTACCACCTATGGGTGAATAAATTGTTTAAGCAAAGACTTTCCTCCATCTAATGCCTTTATGATCATCTTAAAACATTATTTAAGGTCAGCACCTTTGGGCAGAATAACCAAATATAAAGCCAGAGACATCCCCCAACATGTAAGTAGAACAATCCAAAATACTGACTTGAAAGACCACTTTGTTGACTACATTCTCATCAGTATCCCAAAGAGTCAACTAACATAAGGGATACAACTTTATATTATCCTCGCATTCTTTATGGGCATATGGTATGTGATAATGTAACTTCAATAAAAGAAAAAGCTTGAATGCATAGTCTCATTGTCACACACCCATGCTGAAGATATTCTCTGAAAACTTTGTTTGAGGCTTTCGTTAAAGAAAAATCTTAATAGAGTGACTATCGTGCATTACTTGATACTGAACCAACGACCCGAGACACAAGAATCTCATGTATCTCATTTATGGCAAGTTCGTTGCATGAAAATTCACTTTAAAATGGCTTTAGAATGTCTTAATTCCTTAATTGATTGGCTATCATGCTATCTTGAGCCTTGTATATGAGACCCAAGACACAAAAATTTGAAACATCTCCCTCATGTGATGTCCAAAACATTAAAATTCACTTAAAATCCGATTCAGAACACCTTAATTCCTTTTTCTGGAGTTAAACTTAATTTATTATTAATGTAATAAATCCAAAAAAATGGAAATTTTCACTTTATAAATTTTTTGGACCCGAAAACTAATCCAAAACACCCTAGGGCGCCCTTACAGAAATCTGAAATTTTTGTGTTTTTTTCTTCGGATCTACTGTAGTTTGTCTGCACAAGCTGACGTTATCCGCCTTATCAGCCGCTCATCGGCGCAGACGACGCGCTAGGGATGCGGATGGCATGTATAGGTCACGCACTAGCGCCGATATGCCAGAGACGCGTCTGGCGGGGGTCACGCACACACCTATCACGTGCAGACGAGCACACCGACGCGGGCGCGTGTAATGCACGTTCCAGACACACGTTCGATGTCGGTTGCCCCACCCGTCGACGTGTACGGTGCATGTGCCTTACACGCCAGCGTGCCCGCATTACTATTCACTGTCGGGCGCATGTGTGCATCTCTTGCTGGAAAAAGGCAAGTTTCGGCTACTTTTTCTGACTTCCCAAGCTTGTTTCCAACTCGTTTCTCAAGGTTAAACATATATATACTACTTTCATGCAATAAAAAGCAAGAAAAAATCGAGAAACGGAAGCTAACTCTCTGAAAACCTTATGGAGAGAAAAATAAAAAATCTCAGTTTTTAATCACCCAATCATGTCACCGCTCTGATATCACGAGTAATACGTAACGGTACTTTAGTTACGTACCCTGGATCGAACTTGAAAAGTTGAAAAACAGAGAAATGTGGAATGTAACTGATTTCGGTTCTGAAACTTCAAATGAGCTTTCCGAAATCGAAACGATCCTGAATCTACCGCCGTCTTCACGGGAATCTATCACCGAGACGCAGGCTAGGTCTTTTTACAGTTTTCTCAATACGTAAGCTCTCTTAACGGGTCAGAGATTCCTTATGCCTACGATTGACTTGAGTAACTGCAGGAGACCTTAACCTATATATATAGCTTTCATATCGGGCTTTCCTATCACAAGGCCGATACGGACCAGGGCCACACTAAAAGGGATCCATTTTCTATCCAAACTTTGACCCATTGATTTAGATCATTATTAGGCCACTTTATTATCATTATCTAGATCCAATTACATAACTTAACCGATAATTTATTTAAAAACCAAATTACAATTATATGAGAAATTGACAAAATTGCCCTTAGGGGCAAAAATGTCTTACAGTCACAAGCGTCCGTTTTAAAGAAAAAGGGGCATGACATGAAACAAAAGTGCCTTCCGTCCAACTCTATTTCAATCTTTGGTTTGATTATTACAAAAACATGTACTTTAGTCGATGTCTGATTTATATATAATTGGTTTTGGAAAATTTCAAATTAGGCGCTTCCACCAATAAGACCAATAAGTGGTTAGATTAGACCATGCTTAAGTACATACAATAATAATAACTTGTATCATTATTTTGGTGGACCACCTAAGAAATATAAAAAATGGAGTTGTTAGTTTGTGAACGAATGAAATGTCGATGTATTGTTGCATTACACGTATATGATTACATAAGTAAATGAATGTGTAATATTGATTAATAGGAATGAGACCCTGAGTGGGCTTCAAATAGATACAATCATGTTTATGTTTTTTTGCAAGTGCTCAATATTTTTTTCCCTTGAATCTTTAATGAATAGTAAAATTTTTGTAGTTAATCGATGCTAGACAAGAATAGGGCACCGACTTTGGTTTTATCCTAGCTAGTTGGAGATGTTTTTAAGTCAAAAGTAAACTAGCATCAATGGTAACTATGATCAGATAGGCATTAGACTAGTGACATAATTTATGATGACATGCGTTAATAAAGTTTTAATATCTTTAGACATAAGTGGAAATAGAGTTTGGGTGATATTAAACTTCTGCAAAACTAAAATTTCATTTTGTACTTAAAACTTTTTACATTTAACCTTAGATTATAAAGGACTATAAATTTGAATCTTTGTGGGATTGAGAAGATTATTGTCGTCTATTCCATTTGCATCATCTTTCTTACAGTATTAAAAGAAGTATCTTCTTACTAGTATAAATAGTTCATATAATCGATTGAATTACGTAAATTCTTGTGTATTTACTTCATTTCTTTTCTTCTTATGTTGTTTTTATTTGTGCAATAATTAGAGCTAGATTAATTAGTATCGTAGTATTAGACCAAATATTTTACTATTAAGATGTCTCTTCGTATGTGTGAAATTTCAATCTACGAAAGGTAAAGATGACTGCATTTTTTATTCAATAGGATATGCAATAGTTTTGGAAAGAGAAGAAAAACTACTAAAGGCATCAAACAAGGAAGAGACTATGTCAAAGGCGTATAAAGTAAAATTGTCACTACAAGAAGGAATATATTTAACGACGAAATATTTTGCTACTCTTTAAAAATCGTAGTTAAAAGTATTTTGCATCGCGAATACATGACGCAGAAAATGGTGGAGTGTGTCGGTGATTGGTCAACAGTGAAGTTGGCTTTAGATGTTGGGTGTGGCCGTGGGATATTGCTGAACTCTGTGGCGACTCAGTTGAAGAAAGCTGCTAATTGTTAACTTTGTCCTCTCTTTTAACTTGCATCTACTGATTATATGTTTCTATGCTCTCAAGGTGTTTGATGTTTTGTTTTGAATAGTTGCTATGTGATATTGGACGTACCTCTTCCAAACCTTTTGGGCTGCGTAATTATACTGATTCCTACATTTTCAAGGGTTGGATTTACGATACTTAGAGAGCTACCAAGAGATAAACTTTTTGCGCTTGGCAGAACTTCTTGCTATTTTAAAAGCATAGGTATAGAAGCTGATTTACGTCTTTTTACGTTGTTCCTGAAAATGTTTCCTTCATGCTACAGGAAAATTTACACCAGTGTGTCGAACCGATTTTGTATTCAGGCATTATAGTTGAATTTGACAAGTAAGTATGATCGATTTCTTGTGGTTTAAACTTCTAATGTAACCAAGGGTTTTTCTTTTTGGAAAGCTAGAATTTGAATTGTTTAAGAGTTCTATGGTTTGTGGCTAGTTTTGGTCATTCTAGCCACCGGAATTACTGGTGTGGAGATGTTTTTCAGTCCAGTGTCAAGCATCAAAACAGTTTACCTTTTCTCCTTTTTAGTACTGCACAGTTGTTGTTGTCTTTTGGTATTGCAGACTTGTCGAAGGGATGAGGAGATAATGCTTGGTAGTGAGAATGGACAATGGTTAATGTATGAATCATGTCAATATCTTGAAATGGTGTTAGGAAATACTGATTGTAATGAATATACCATGTTGGATGCTTTTGGGTTTCAATGTCTGTTTTTCATTAGTTTTTTGCTCTTTGGAAAGGAAGTAAGTTATGTTTATTCCCATGTTTCTTATATCTTATGACAGTTGACATGTTAAAAAGTAAACTTGCTTTTCTACTGATTGATTGTTAGAAAGTAAACTTCTAGATAAGACATGCAGAAATATGCTTCATTATAGATTTGGATAATTATGCAAGTGTTGGCCTCCTGTTTCATATTTGATTTGATTGCTTCTTAACATGAAATTACTTCAGCTTAAGAGTGTTATATCTAAATAAGGTTTTTGAAGATCCACATTTGGAGCAATCTTTTTATTTCGTCGCTGAAGTTATGGATGCACCCAATGCATATATATTACAACAATCATTTTTTGTTTTACTCTCAGGTTGGATTGTTGAGTGCTTATATGATAAAAAAGAAGTACTTTGGAAGGTAGTTAATGGCTTTCAATGAATATTTTATTGGATTACTTTCCCATTCCATCACCCTCCTTTTTTCTTTCCTAATTGAAAATAAACTAGCTTAATTATGCATAATTTTAGACACTCTACCGATCTTGAAGTAGCTTTCGTGATTCTTATGACTAATCTTTCGTATATGATGGCTGACTTATGAAGCTCTCAACATGGACAAACCTACAGTCATTCTATTCACGTTATAATATTTTTGCAATCTCAACATTTATAATTTGTAAAATGGTTTCTGTATTTATTATTTTGTCTATAAGAATTGTTAAAGTTGTAATTAAAATCTTGTATACTAAGAATATTTTTTTGTTGGTATAATTTAATGATATATTATTTTTTATATACAATGCTTCAAATTATTAATTAGTTTTGTATTATATTTTTATATAATAATTTAACAAAAAATCTAAATATTATATACAATAATATGGATTAAAAATGGTATAATTAACATGGTATAACTTTTCGTTAAAATGTATGCTAAAAATTTGACTAGATTTTACAAAATGTAGCTAAAAATATTTGGCTATGTTTGAAAAAACGTAGCTAAAAATCTTCTGAAAGTAGCTAAAATTTTTGAGCTACGAAAAACTAAATGTAGCGAAAATATATTGGTGACGAATTTTTAAAACATCGCTAATAGTTTTTAGCTACGAAAATAAAGAGTGAACAAAATCTATTAGCGACGATTAGTGAAAAACGTCACTTATTGTTTTCAGCTACGGGAATTTGGTGACATTTTTTGCGACGAATATAAATCGTCGCTAATTACTATTAGCCACGATTTTGAAACTTTTAGTAACGATTATTTTCGTAGCCAAATGTCACTTTTGTTGTACTGTGTTGAATTTGAGAGACAAGATCTTAAGAGAGGCAGTTGATGGAACAACCACTGGTTTATTATGAAAAGTGAAAACAACTAAAAGTAAGTACAATTAATAACATCCTCAACGACCATGCTCTTCTCCCTACGCCATGCTTTCTCTTCTCCAGCACTGTTTAATCCATTCATTAACTCTTCATTCCTCATACTGCACACTCAACCATCTCCTTGCACAATCCATCCTTCTTCTCCTTCTACGGATCCTTATTCCCTTTTCCAGCTTCTAATTATTTATAATAAAAAAAGAATAATATATACTGTTGTTTTAAAACAAAATTTAATTATTATAATAATGTAGATAAAATAATAAACAAAATCAATAAAAACTAAATTAAGTAAATAAACATAAAATATATAATTATCATAAAATTTAAGGAATAAAATATTTGTGTGAACATTAATTAATCTATAATAAATATTGGATTATGATTGTAATTCGAACTAATTATAAGTCACTTATACTTATTGGTCGAGTCAACCATTTTTTACAATATTTTATAACTAATGAACTAAAAAAGTAAGCATAATACAAAAATATTTTATATTAAATATAAAAAATATATGATTGGTTTAAGCGAACATAACTTAGTAAGTAAGTGATCATTTTTTAATGATTTGAGTTCACACTACATAGAGTTTACACAACATCTTACGGCTCTTTCTGGTCATGAGTTATATATATTTTTTATATATTAATGCCATTTCATATGTCAAAATTTTTAATAACGTGAGGTTACAAGACAATGTATGTGGACGGGATCGAAGTGGACTGAATGAAAACGGCTAAATTAGCTGAGGCACAATGTATTTTAATATTTGGATTGACTATTGCAAAAAGAGACGAGAGCGTTAGGAGGGAGAGAGAGCAACCGGGAGTAAGTGAGACCAGACAATGCGAGAGTGAGAATTTTTGGTTGAGGGGACTATAAGAGCAATTGTTCTGGTGGGAGGAGAGGGAAGAACTTGTCAGAATATTTTTCTTTGTTGTGTTCTATTCCGGGAATAGGTAAAAACAAGGAGACACAATCTTTATCTATTCCCTGATGTTTAAGAATTATTAATATGAAGAATAGTTATTCTGTTGGCTTTTCATTAACCAAACAACAGAATACTTAATTATTAGAAATAGATGGGTAATAGAATATCTATTATCCTCAACCAAACAGCCTGCGAGTCAATTCAAACGTGATTAGTTTTGAGAGATCACATCCACAATTCAAAGAATTTTATGCTTAATTCCAAATCAAGCATTCTCATGACTCATCTAAATGTGTGCTTTAGTAAATACAAATATTAATTGATACACGTATCATATTCATCATGTATTTATTATTTTGAAAATTTTACATAAAGACATTCTTTATAAGTATATAAATGAGAAGAATATTAAGTAGGATTCATGTTAGTGTAACATAGATACAAGTATTTAATTTTAATATTTATGGATTAAATATCAATTTAAGCTTAAGTATAGTATTTGAGCTATGCACATGAATATTAAAACTGTAATTTTTGATTAATTAATCGCTTAATATTATATGTTCTTTTCAATTATTTCACTAAATTTTATATGTCGCTGTTGGATGCTTCGTGAGTGTCTAAATAGAAAGAGAACTTTAAATAATCTTAAATACAAGTACACTTTTTTACTATTAACAAGTTTTTAAATATTTATGCATTAATCATTGCT
>JAOQMS010000009.1:24217530-24231040 GCA_027563885.1 Erythroxylum longipes | reverse complement strand
ACAAGTGAAGGATAGAGGTCGGGATCAGTTCACGTCTGCATTGCATTTTTCTGAACTTGTATTGAATTATTTAATTCGGAACTTCTTGTTTACTCAACGATGTACATTTTATCAATGAATGAAGTGAATGTTTTAAGTTTTGTTATTGCTCTGACATACCATTATCGTAGGTTATGTGCCTAAAAGCTTAGGTTCGTATCCTATGGTAGTGGGATGTTACAATCGAGCCATATCCAAATCCTTATAGTATTGGGTGGATCAAGGAGGTTAGACAGATTCTGGTTAAAGAACGGTGTAAAGTGACTTTCACTATTGGAAAGTATCAAGATGATCACTAATGTAACGTAGTAGAGATGGATGCATGTCAGATCTTATTGGGAAGACCATGGTAATTTGAAGTAGATACAATGCATTCGAGAAGGAAAAATACATAGTATTTTATAAAAGACGACGTAAAGTACACTTTAGTACCTATCAGTGGCGTGAAGTCTCAAGGAAATATCTAAAAGCCTTTGTTACAAGTAGAGAATAATCGAGGCAAATTTATTAGTGAGATGAAAGAAACAAAAGAGATACATCTGTTATTGGTTAAAGGTGAAGAGCTAGTAGAAAGCAAGCTTGAGCTTATAGTACCTCAAGAAGTGCAATCCATATTGGAGGAGTTTGCAGATGTGACTCCAAGGGATACCGCCTATGCGCAATATCCAGCACCATATTGACTTGGTTCTAGGAGTCAACTTGCCTAATCTGCCTCATTATAGGATGAGTCCAAAAGAGAATGAGATTTTACAGGAGAAAGTAGAGGAGTTGATAAGTAAAGGCTATATTCGGGAGAGTATGAGTCCATGTGCAATGCCAACATTACTTACGCCGAAGAATGATGGGAGTTGGAGGATGTGCATTGACAGTAAAGTGATCAACAAAATCACTATTGGCTATAAATTTCCCATTCTGAGACTTGATGATATGTTGGATTAGCTTAGTGGAGCCATTATTTTCTCTAAAATTGATCTTCAGAGTGGATACCATCAAATAAGAATAAGGCCTGGAGATGAATGGAAAACAACCTTCAAGACAAGGGATGACTTATATGAGTGGTTGGTCATGCCTTTCGGATTATCCAATGCACCTAGCACTTTTATGCGCCTTATGAATAGGTGTTATGACCTTTCATCAGTAAGTTTGTGGTTGTTTATTTTGATGATATTCTTATCTATAGTATATCTATTGAAGAGCATGTCAGACATTTAAGGTATGTATTTGAGGCCTTAAGAGAAAATCAATTATATAGCAACTTGAAGAAATGCCTCTTTATATTGGAGAATTTGCTATTCCTCAGATATGTTATGGGAAACGATGGCATCCTATAGTGGATGAAGATAAGGTAAAGGCCATTAAAAATTGGCCTACATCAAGAACTGTTGGAGATGTGAGGAGTTTTCATGGTTTGGCGACATTCTATAGGAGGTTTACTAATAATTTTAGCAGCATTGTAGCTCCTATTATAGATTGTGTGAAGAAAGGGAAGTTTAGATGGGAAGAAGAGCAAAAACAAAGATTTTCCCTTATTAAGGATAAACTATATACAGCAACGATCCTAGCCTTACCAAACTTTGAAAATTTATTTGAAATGGAGTGTGATGTGAGTGGGATAAGTATCGGGATAGCATTATCTAAGAGAAAAGGCCGATGGCATACTTCAGTGAGAAACTAAGCGAAGCAAGGTAAAAATGGGCTACCTATGATAAGGAGTTCTATTCCATTGTAAGGGCTTTGAAGACATGGGAGCACTACTTAATTGGAAAGGAGATTATTCTTTATACCAATCACCAAACATTGAAGTATTTGGGAAGTTAGAAGCAGTTGAGGACCAAGATGCATGCTAGATGGTCAGCTTATATCACAAAGCTGGGCGAAACAATGTAGTGACAGACGCCTTGAGTCGACTAGTAGCCATTATTAGAACACTAACAGTTGAGATTGAAGGTTTCAAATACATGAAAGACATATATGTTGACGATGAAGACTTCAAAGGAATATGACAAACTTATCAAGGAGAGAAGACGTATAAAGACTACCACATTCTTGATGGGTTCCTTATGAGAGGTAACCAACTATGCCTACCGCAGACATTAGTAAGGGAGAAGGCAATTAGAGACCTACACGAAGGAGGGTCAGCTGGACACTTGGGTAGAGACAAGACATTTGAGGAGGTACGTAAAAGGTATTTTGGCTTAAATTGAGGAGAGACATTGTTTCTATTGTTTCTTGGTGTCAGATTTGCCAAACTTATAAAGGTCATGCATCAAACGCGGGTTTATATATGCCATTACCTGTGCCTGACAATATTTGGGAAGACCTTTCCATGGACTTTGTACTAGGTTTACCAAGAACACAAAGGGGCATAGATGCAATTTTCATGGTGGTTGACAGTTTCTCTAAGATGGCATGCTTTTTACCGTGTAAGAAAACAGCAGATGTGACAACCATTGCTAAACTGTTGTTCGAGAGGTGGTGAGGCTTTATGGGGTTCCAAAATCAATTACCTCTGATAGAGACACTAAGTTCCTGAGTCATTTCTGGAGAACTTTGTGGGGTATCTTTGATTCATCCTTGAAGTATAGTAGCACAGCTCACCCATAGACTCATGGATAAACTAAAGTGGTGAATAGGACTCTGGATAATTTAATGCGATGTATTTGTCATGATAAGCTGAAGAATTGGGATTTTCTTATCGCACAAGCTGAGTTTCCCTACAATAATACTATCCATAACTCTATCAGTCGATCTCCAATGTCTGTGGTTTACACTAAGGTATCAAATCATGCACTAAACCTTATTCAGTTACATAAAAATGTTAACATCTATGCGAGTACAATCAAGTTTGCTAAAGAAACCCAAGAAATACAAGTAGAGGAGAAGGAACAACTTGAAAAGGCTAATATGAAGTATGAGGCCAATGTGGACCCACATAGGAAGAATCAAGTGTTTAAGGTGGGAAATAAAGTAATGGTGTTTATGAACAAGAAGCGGGTTACTAAACATCACCATAAGTTGAAGGCCAAGTAGTATTGTCCATTCAAGATCGTTAAGAAAATTAATGACAATGTATATGTCATTCAGTTACCTTCATGGATGGGTAACGTCAACCCAACTTTTAATGTTGCAAATATTTACCCTTACTTACCAGAGTGCAAGTTAGGTTATCCAGAGCATAACTCGAGGTCAAGTTCCTTACAAGTAGAGGGGACTGACATGGAGCTTTAGGATAAATTTATTTATTTATTTATTTAATTATTGTGTTTTACTTTTATTAGGACTACAAGGAAGTTTTTATCCTTGTTATTAGGTATGAGGTCATTATAACTCATATAAATACCTTTTTATTATATTATGGAAGAACCTTTTGCGTATTTTCAATCAAAATACCCTATTTCTCTTAAAGTCTTTGTCTTCCTTTTAAGTTCTTTATAGATCTTAGATTAGATCTACATTTTTTGTACTCTTGGATTAGAGTACTACATTTTTGCACTGCGTCAATATCCTTATATCAAGGGTATCAATTTTGACTTACCTCATGTTGTAGCAAAAGCTCCGACCAACTCTTGTATGATTGTTTCTTTTTCAAGTACTTGTGTTAATGTCCAATTTTTAGTCACTAAATCATCGAACTACAACTTATGCCTGAAGATTCAATAAAATGAGGGATCTTTGGTAATAATCTACGTGCCTGGGCATATCTAACCCTCAAGTTTATGCTTGTCCTAGGTGTTGAACAGGTTGGAAGAGATATGTTTCAAAGTGTTCCCAATGGAGATGCTATTTTCATGAAGGTGAAAAACTCTGTTAGTACTATTTTCAAGTTGTTTACAACATAGATGTAGAAAATCAACTAAACTACCATCTTTGGCAGTGGATACTTTATTGTCTGAGCGACGATCAGTGTCTGAAGTTATTGCAAAATTGCTACAAAGCCATCCCTGAAAATGGAAAGGTTATGGTCGTTGAAGGTATTTTACTAGTTGTGGCTAAAACTAATGCTACTGACAAATGTATGACTCAAATGGATGTGATTCTAATGACACAAAGTCCAGGAGGAAAAGAGAGAAGCAAACAGGAATTCTTGGCCTTGGCAAATGGAGCTGGATTCTCAGGCATTGATTTCAAATGCTTTGTCTGTAACTATTAGGTTATGGAGTTCTTCAAGTAGATTGTTTTATTCACAAAAATTCTCTTAAGAAGCTCTCTCTATTTTTATTCAATAAAAAACAGAACTTGTGAGAAAATTAAGTGATAAATGCTCATAAATTTCCTGTATATAGTAGTATCTTTTTTATCACTAATTAATTTCAAAACATAATTTCCCTTTGAAAAATGTTATTTTCTTTATTACTATTTATTAATTTCAAAACAGTGTTTCTTTTTTTAATTACTTATTTGATATCCTTTATCTAGTTGTTGTTTATCAATTTCAAAAAGTAATTAAAACATGATTTAAAGAATTAGGAGTACATATAAACGATGTAAATACAAATTGGACATTGATTTCATTGCTATTTAAAATTTGTTGACTTTATATTTTGTTAGTACTATTTAACGATTTCAAAACATAATTTAAAGGATTACCGGGCGCACACAAACAACAAATGTAACCATTAAAAGAATGCGATAAAGAAAGTCGAATATATAATTGAAAATATTAAGTAATTATCCAAATAGTTAGACTTTTAATATTCATATATATATAACTCTGATATCGCCAGATTAAAGAAATGTTTAATGCATAAATATTTAAAAACTTGTTAATATTAAAAATGTGTACTTATATTTAAGAGTATTTAAAGTCCTCTTACTATTTAGACACTCACGAAGGATGCTCAAATGCATCCAACAGTGACATATAAAATTTAGTGAAAAATAATTGAAAAGAACATATAATATTAAGCGATTAATCAATCAAAAATTACAGTTTTAATAATTATGTGTGTAGCTCAGATACTATATTTAAGCTTAAATTAATATTTAATACATAAATATTTAAAATACTTGTATCTATGTTACACTAATATTCTTCTAATTTATAAACTTATAAAGAATGTTTTTATGTAAAATTTTCAAAATAAATAAATACATGATAAATATGATACGTGTATCAATTAATATTTGTATCTACTAAAGCACACATTTAGATGAGACATCATAGTGTCTGATTTGGAATTAAGCATAAAATTCTTTAAATTGTGGATGTGATCTCACAAAACCAATCACGTCTAAATTCACTAAATGATGACACTCGCTAAAGAACATCTTTTTGCAATAGTCAATCCAAATATTAAACTACATTATGCCTCAGCTAATTTAGTTGTTTTCATTCAGTCCATTTCAATCTCGTCCACATACATTGTCTTGTAACCTCAAGTTATTAAAAAATTTTCCATATGAAATGGCGTTATATGTAAGAAAAAATATATAACTCACAACTAGAAAGAGCAGTAAGATGTCGTGTAAACCCTATGTAGTGTGACCTTAGATCATTAAAAAATGATCGCTTACTTACTAAGTTATGTTAGCTTAAACCAATCATATATTTTTTATATTTAATATAAAATATTTTTGCATTATGTTTACTTTTTTAGTTGATTAGTTATAAAATATTATAAAAAAATGGTTGACTCGACCAATAAGTATAAGTAACTTATAATTAGTTTGAATTACAATTATAATCCAATATTTATTATAGATTAATTAATGTTCATAAAGTATTTTATTCCTTAAATTTTATGATAATTATCTATTTTATATTTATTTACTTAATTTAGTTTTTATTGATTTTGATTATTATTTTATCTACGTTATTATAATAATTAAATTTTGTTTAAACAACAGTATATATTATTCTTATTTGATTATAAATAATTAGAAGCTGGAAAAGGGAATAAGGATCTGTAGAAGGAGAAGAAGGATGGATTGTGCAAGGAGGCAGTTAAGTGTGCAGCAGGAAGAATGAAGTGTTAATGAATGGATTAGACAGTGCTGGAGAAGAGAAAGCATGGTACAGGGAGAACAGCATGGTTGTTGAAGATGTTGTTGTTATTAATTGTACTTACTTTTAGTTGTTTTCACTTTTCATAATAAACTAGTGGTTGTTCCATCAACTACCTCTCTTAAGATCTTGTCTCTCAAATTCAACAATTTTACTTTATACGCTTCCTTATTTGATGCCCCCAAATTCTTTAACAGTTTTTCTTCACCTTTCATGGATTGAAATTTCACACATATGAAGAGACATCTTAATAGTAAAATATTTGGTCTAATACTGCAATACTAATTAATCTAGCTCTAATTATTGCACAAATAAGAGCATCATAAGAAGAAAAGAAATGAAGTAAAAACTTAAGAATTTACGTAGTTCAATTAATTATATGAACTATATATATGAGTTAGAAGATGTACTTCTTTTAATACTGTAAGAAAGATGATGCAACGGGAATAGATGACAATAATCTTCTTAATCTCACAAAGATTCAAATTTCTGGTCCTTTATAATCTAAGGTTAAAAGTAAATAGTTTAAGTACAAAATGAAATTTTAATTTTGTAGAAGTTTAAGATCACCCAAACTCTATTTCACGTATGTCTAAAGACATTAAAACTTTATTAACGCATGTCATCATAAATTATGTCTCTAGTCTAATTCCTGTCTCATAATTACCATCAATGCTAGTTTACTTTTGACTTAAAATCTCTCCAACTAGCTAGTATAAAACCAAAGTCAGTGCCCTATTCTTGTCCAGCATCGATTAACTACTAAAATTTTACTATTCATTAAAGATTCAAGGAAAAAAATATTGAGAACATGCAAAAAAATAAACATGATTGTATCTGTTTGAAGCCCATTCAGGGTCTCATTCCTATTAGTTAACTATATTACACATTCATTTACTTATGTAACCATATACGTGTAATGCAACAATACATCAATGTTTCATTTGTTCACAAACTCTAACAACTCCATTTTTTATATTTCTTGGGTGGTCCACCAAAATAATGGTACAAGTTATTTATATTGTATATACTTAAGCATGGTCTAATCTAACAGTGACACACAAAACTTGACTAAGAATGTTGAACTAAATAGTTAAAAAGAACATATAATATTAAGTAATTAATTAATCAAACAGTTGCAGTTTTAACATTAATGTGTATAGTTTGGATACTATACTTAAGCTTAAATTGATAATTAACCCATAAATATTAAAAATACTTGTATCAATCTTACACTTACATGAATCTTACTTAATATTCTTCTCATTTATTCACTAATAAAAAATGTCTTTATAGATAACATCGAATAAAATTTCCAAAAAAATAAATATATATGGAAACATAATACATATGTGTATCAATTAATATTCACTAGAACTTACTCATAATTTGTTTTTATTAACTTCAATATGTGTGTGCGTGTGTGTGTGTCTGTCCGCGCATGCGTGTCTATATGTGCGCGCACAAAAGTTTAAATACAAACAAGATTGTAAAATAAAATTCGATAGTAATTTTAAAATTATGTTAGATTAATATTAGAACATAAAATAATTATATTATGCAAGTGATTGAGCCCAAGTTTATTACATAAATTGGCAACATTTTTATGACTTTTACTACACTTTTTGACTCCTATCTCTAACTTTTGTGCTTAAATTGATTCTTGACTGTGTACTTTTATTTTATGTAGTTTGAAGGTAAAAATTGTTACAAATCAGTATTCATTACACTAATTAATTTTTACTGCAAACTACTTTTTTTTATTGTAGGAGACTCAAGGAAAAGGAAGTCAAGAAGAAGATGTGGAATGAAAGAAGGCTGAAGTGAAGTCAACGAGAGAATGAAGCGCAACAGGAAGTTCGCCGCGGCGAAGTGGATCTGTCGCCTCGGCAAAACACACAGAATCCAGGCTGAACTTTCGGGAAAAGTTCTCCGCGGCGAAGGAACCAGCAACAAGGCAAAACCTTTCAGGAAAAGTTCGCCACGGAGAAAAACATTTGTCACCGCGGTGAACCTTCAAAAACTCGGACCAATTTCAGAAAAATCACCCACTGTGCAACCCGACCTAGCATCCTTCGTTTAAAAACCTACCAAATTAGGTTATAGCTGACAAAACAGAAAGAAAAACACAATTTTTAACAAGCTTACAGAGGATACATACACTCACGGCTCTTCCTCTTCGCTTGACCATCATCAATCACTTCTTTCCATTTTTCTATCGCCACATTCATTATCTGCTCCTGCTGCCATGGATGCTCTTGGTGGGTTTCCGGTTGTGAGTTCTCCCTAAGCAATGGTTGGCTAAGCACCATTTCCTCTTAAAGATGTAGCAATGGCTTGAGTTTAACAGGCTTCAAAGGGGAGTAGTTTGTTCATATTTAACTACATTGTTGTGAACTCCTTAGGATTTATGCTTTGTAGTTGGATTTTCTTGATTATAGTTTAATAAAGTATTGAACAATGTATTGTGTTATTGGGTTTGTCGATGGAACTTGGAGCTCGAATATATGAAGTCTCATATATGTCATTTCGTGATTTTGTTAATTCTCTTTTATTTACCTAGTTGTGTTTGATATTGAGATGATACTTGATCACCAAATTGACCATTGACATTAACTTACTCTTAGCACTCACTAAGATGCATTCAACAAGGTTTTAATAAATGGAGTTCATTGATTAAAACCTTGGACTTAAAGAGTTCTTTAAGGTTTATCATTTGGAAACTTAGTGATTTTTACTCCCACAAAGATTTATTTTGAACTATGATAGCCAAAGCTCATTTTTCAAGAGGATTTTATCATATTTGATCATTGTTTTAACCTTCGATTTCTTATTCCCAAAAATCCAAAAATATTTTTTTACACACTTCCCTTTCAATTAGTTTAATTTTTTTAGTTCTCCAAAGAACCAAAACCCCCTCCCTAACCAATTTAGTTACATTTCATGACCTTTAGGCTAGCTTAGATCCATTTTATTAGGTTCCAATTAAGTGAGACAACTCGAGGTTGCATTCTATATTGCAATCTTTAGAATTCAATTTTTGATTTGACCTCCAAGGGTAAAACTGAAAGATGATGCGGATCAGTGTGAAATTGAAGTTTGAATATATGTTGAATTTGTGTGAATGGAGGAAGAAAGTGCAGGACACGATCGTGGCCCTCACCCTACGATTGTCACTTGAAAAAAATAAGTTTTTGTCACAATCATGGCCCTTACCCCACGATCGTGGCCTGGCCAGAAAATATTTCTGTAATGATTGTGGCATGACCACCACGATCGTGGCCAGCCCCCAAAAGTTTCTATCACTATCACGGCAGGGACACCACAATCGTAGGTAGACCTATAGTGAAAAAGTGTTGTCTTTTGAGTAATGTATGAACCAATTAATGCTAGGGTACTTCCATATGATGTATTTAGGCTTGAATGAGACATTGAATGAACCTAGTTGATAATGAATAAGGTGATTTAAGTGAGTAAAGTGTATTAGATACTAAAGAACCATTGAAAGATGTTGTTAATTGATTATGAGATGTGTATTAAGGAAATATACCCGAGATTGTCATTGAACATGCATTATACATAACACATATACAAGTGTATATGATTGAGTATTCATGTGAATGTTCAAAGTAGTAATGTGTAAATGTGTATGTTTGCATGATATAAAGAATCAATTAGAGCGACTGCGTCTAGACATTACCGAGACCTTGAGGCAATAAGCTATCTAGAGCAAACTGTGAGTAACCTAGATGGTCTCACTTTAATTATTTGTTTTGTTTAAATTCTATAGTGAACTGTTATGTGTTATGTATGTATTGATTCCTGACATTAAATGTCTGAGGCATTTGATGCATGAAAACTATTGGAAGTGCTCATTGTATGTGAATTTGACAGAATAAGTGTTCTCAATATTATTGTTGAATGCAGGACTTAGGTCTGAAGAAAAATATGAACGAGAAAGAGAATATGAATGTGATTGATAGAGAATGTGAATGTAATTGATTGAACACAATGATTGAATACGTGTGGTGCATTTCATTACATGAATGTATAAAAGATAAAGGTAGTTGTGACCGAAATTGCCAGTGCAAAAGGGTTTAAAGCTCAGAATATGGTAACAACCTCTAGCTCACTATATAAAATGAGCCCTATATCCCCAACAGATAAGGGACGATATTAATGAGCCCGGTATCCATAATAGATACGGGACAGTGAAAAATGCGCTCAATCACAACAACATAATAAATGAATGTAATTCCCACGAACATTGCATATACATTTGATATGTATGTTTTGAATGATTGCAATGTATTGTTGAATTGTGTTGAATGAAAATTGTGAACAAAGTGTTTTGTGATTGTTAGCCTCCAAATTTTTGTTGGTGAGTTAAGCATAATATTTTATGGAATAATCATGGGATTAGAATTTTTGTCTTAGAATAAATAGAATTGTTAAGTATGATTTAAATAAATTATGAGGTCATGATAGGATAATTATTAGAGTTTAATTATTTATTATAGTGTTAATAGGATTTTATTTCACTGGTTAGTTAGATTAAAACAGTAAGAATGTATTGAGGGAAATTATGACATGTCACTTAAGCTTAAAAATCTTGAAGCATTAAAGGAAAGGTAGGGTTGATATTTCACACTCATTAAGGGTAGAATTGGAAGAGGAAAATGTTGTCTTGTACATTAGATGGAAAAAAATGTGAATTTAAGGGAGAGAAGAAGTAAAAAAAATGAAAGAAAAAGAGAAATGAGAGAGAGTTTGTCCATGAGAGAAAAAGAAAGAAGACAAGATTAGATTTTATCTTTTCTTAGTTTTTAAGAGTGATTTTGAGGTTATTCAAGAAGAGAAAAAGAAAGAGAAAGAGAAGAGCTTCCATTTGAGCTAAACACCTCTTTGTTTAGTGAAGATTCAAGGTAAGCCTATTTTTAATCCTTTGGAATTTGGAAGGAGTTTTGATTCATGAAGCTTAGGAAATACATGGGTTTAAGTATTCTAGCATCAATTTTTAGTAAATATACTATTTGGATTCCTAATTTGTATTCCCATTGAATTGGAGTTTTGCTATTGTTAAAGGAAATCAAGAGAGGTAAGAGGAGCAAAAGGAAGGGCATTTTTAAGCAAGTTTTTAAGTAAGGAATCCATGTAGGTTACATGTTTATAATTTGAGTTAATTAGCCATGAGTACTTTCCTAATTAATAGATTTAAATGATTTCAATAGTTTTAAGAATGTTGCATTTATTGCTTCTTAAATGATTTAAGTATTTTCTACATGTTTGGTATATAAATCTTGATAATGATTCATGAAATGATGATGGAAATTGTATTTGAAATATATCATGCTTATGGAAATCATGTTTCTAAAATGTGCCTTTTATGCAATATGTTTATAAGTCCTGAAATTCATGTTTGTGTGGGTTTATGGTGTCCATCTATTATGTCACGTGCACGTTGCCCATGTTAAAGGCTTCTCCCACCTGCCCACTAGTGGCATGGAGCTACATTACGGACTCCTTCATGTTTATTGGGGCTTCGCAAGAACTGCCTCATGTATATGGTTTAGCTACAAGGCTTCTCCATCATGTTTATATGGACTACCCAAACCATTATGCTTGCTTAGGCTGTTATGATTTGTTTGATAAGTTAGAGAATATGAGAAATACATGTCTTATGTTTTTGATGATTGGTTTGACAAGTTTGAGAAATATAGGTTTTATGGTTTCAATGCATTTTACTATAGCATGAATATCTTTAATGGTTTTGCTTGTTTCTCTGCTATAAACTTGTTACCCATAAACTTTTAGCTCACCCCACATCCTCCCCATCTTCAGGTGACAAGTAAGAGATTGAGTGATCACGAGTTAAGGCACTACCCCAAGTCTGCGTCAAGGCTTTAACCGCATTTCAAATACTACTCATTCATGTATGTTTTTGTATTATGAGTCCAACAACGTATTTTGTGGCTTGAAATGCCCCTTAAAGCTTTGTAAAACTCCTTTCTTTTGAAGTTAATGAAATATATGTATGTTTTTCTCATGACGTTTCAAGCTTCTGCATTTCATTTTTAAGCATTCATAGAGGTAAAATTTATGTTCTAACTTCATAGGGTCTAACAGAAAAAGAGTATTATGGTGTCTTGAAATGGGAAGAATTAGTGTGATAAGTTAGAGATGAAATGAAGCTGATAAAGGGACTTGAACATGTGCAGAAATTTATGATAAATGTGTATAAGTTTGAATGGTATGTTTTTGGGTTAAGGATCAAACATAGATTATGATTTGGTTGTAATTGATGTTGAGCTGAAATGGAAGTGAGAATGAAGGGGAAAAAATGAGGAAAATAAGTTAGAAATGATAGATATGCATAAGATGGGTTGTATGTAACTTATAGGAGTTGGAAATCTGGAAATTGGCCAGTAAATGTCTGTTTGATGGACTTCATGTCTGTTGGGTGGACCTTCTCTAAAATTCCAGCATTCTAGCTCCGATCATGTCCGTGTGAAGGAACATAGGTCTGCTGAGCGGACATTCTCAAGATACCTACATAAATGCACAAATTTTGACCATCTAGATGGTAAAATCTCTCTTTGGAGTCTGCACATAATTTGTATAACTTGAAGTTCCCTTTGAAACCATACTTGAATGACCTTAATCCGACATCGATAGTGAAAGTTATGCCTATTGTCCCAAATTATGTAAATATATAAATTGTGGACTTATCAATGCTTTCTTATAATACATTTTGGCTTAAATAGAGCTTGAAATGTACTTACTTTGATGTGGAATCGTTCCCGCTATTTAATTGCTTCTCCATTTACTGACAGTATACAAACCGTCGGTATTTAGCAATTTCAGTTACCGACAGTATAACATACCGTCGCTAAGGAGGGACGATATACCGACGACAAAGCTTTTCGGTCCGTAATTTTACCGACAGACGCCACGTATACCGTTGGCAAATATTTTATGAACAAAGTTTACCGACGGAAAATATCTTGCCGTCGGTAAATTTCGGCATATTTTTTCGACAGAACAGATTTTCCGTCGGTATTTGTGTTTCTGCTCTAATAAAATTTCCGCACTTGTACTGACGGTACGCTTGTTTTCCGTCTGTAAATATTTTACAAACAAATTGTACCGACGGTATAGACATACCGTTGGTAATATTGCCGGACAATACCGACGGCAGATTATCTCGCCGTCGGAAAATGTCGGCAGCAAAACCTAGTTTTCCGACGGAATAATTTATCCGTCGATATTTGAGTTTCCAATGCAACATAAATGCCGCCATTTTTACAACGGAAGGATTTTTTCCTTCGAAAAATGTCGTCGTATGTGGTCCTTTTACCGACGGAATGTTCTTGTCCGTCGGTAACTGTCGGCAGCCTCGTATTCTGTAATCCTAAATTACCGACGGAATGTTGTGTTCTGTCGGTAATCGCGCGGCTATAAGTCGCG
>JAOQMS010000009.1:24177195-24192189 GCA_027563885.1 Erythroxylum longipes | reverse complement strand
TTAGCACGCCACCCTGGTGGGGCACGGACTCGGATATCATCAACGATGTCGGGTTCGGGTCTTGCGGGAGTGGGGTGTTACATACGTGGCAAGTGGCTTGACACTTTTCACTTGCCACATGTCCTCCTCTTATGGTTCCTACTTAGTCCTTTTAATAACTAGTTCATTTGTCTCCCAATTTCTAATCCAATTATCACCCAATTTTCAATGCCACATGTCAATAATTTCTATTGTCTTATGATACTTATTTCTATTACCATTTATCAATTTATCTTGTTACTTGACATTTTTCTTAGTCCAAAAATTCCCAAAATTTTAGGAATTTCCTAACTTTCACCAGAAATTCTAAACTAAGAATTATAATTCACCAAATCAAGATTCACGACACAATAATTCACAATTCACCTCATAATCACTTTAAAATCATTTATACCCTGGAATATATCAAAGAGTGCATCTACAGTCTTTGTAATGTGTAAAAAAATCAATAATTCACATTTGTGTATGCTAATGATATGTATGAGTATGAAATGCATATCCTAATTTATCAATGCTATTTCTCATTAACAGTAATCTAGGATTCTAACTCTTAGTATGGGAAAACAGGATATTACAAGTAGTCAGCTTCATGACATACTGCTATGTAGGTATTATTGCCTTGTAAATATTTTTAGGAACCATTTCATATCTTCAATAATATTTTGGAATGTACATTTGTGTAAAAAATGCACGAGTATGAAATGCATTTCCTAATTTCTCAATGTTATTTCCCATTTATAGTAATCTAGGGTTCTAACCTTTAGTATGGAAAAACGAGATATTGTACCTCGCCCCCCCAAATAAATTTCGTCCTCAAAATTCTTACCTGATTGTTCAAATAGGTAGGGGTATTTTCTCTTCATGTTCTCCTCTATTTCCCATGTAACTTCTTCACTTAAATGATTTCTCCATAGGATTTTCACCAGTGGGATCATTCTGTTTCTCAATTACTTATTATAATATCCCACTATCTTTACTGGTTCCTCGATATAACTCAGATTATTTGAAACTTCAACGTCTTGATCTAGTGACACATGTGTTGGGTTAGACCATATCTCCTAAGTATAGTCACATGAAACACATTGTCAATCTAAGACATCTCAATTGGCAAGGCTAACTTATAAGCTAATGGTCCAACTATCTCTATAATCTTCTATGGAACAATATATCTAGGGCTAAGCTTACCTTTTTTACCGAACCTTAGCACTCCTCGGTAAGGCGATACTCTCAGAAACACTCGATCTCCTACTTGGTACTCCATATCCCTTCGGTGCTGATCCACATAACTCTTTTGTCTATCTTGAGCTGCTTTAATTCTATTCTGGATTAGTTTCACTTTATCAATAGTATCTCGAATCAGTTCTAGGCCTTTTACAATCCCTAGACCCTCTTCATCCTAATACAATGATGAACGACACCTTCTGTCATATAATGCCTCATACATTGCCATACTGATATTACTGTGATAATGGTAATTATATGCAAATTCAATCAAAGCTACATACTGATCACATGCTCCTTGAAACTCCAATACACAAGCTTTGAGCATATCCTTAATAGTTTTAATCGTTCTCTCACTCTGTCCATCAGTTTGAGGATGAAATACAATACTGAAGTTCAACTTCATACCTATAGTTGCCTGTAAGCTTCTTCAAAATCTTGAAGTAAATCTAGGATCCTTGTCCGATACAATGAACACTGGGACTCCATGTAATCTCACTACTTCATTCACATACCTCCGAGCTAACTAATCCAGTGTACTGTTCTCTCGCACTAGTAAGAAATGGACTGAATTTGTCAATCAGTCCATAATAACCCAAATAACGTCATGTTGCCTCAAAGTCCTCAGCAAACTTATTATAAAGTCCATAGTGATTCGTTCCCATTTCCACTCCAAAATAGGTAATGACTGTAACTTACCAACTAGAGCCTGATGCTCTGCTTTAATCTGTTTGCAAGTTAAACACTTAGCCACAAAGTCAGCTACTTGCCTTTTCATCCCTGGCCACCAGAAATGTTGTTTCAGCATGTTATACATCTTGATAATACCAGGATGCATAGCATAGGCTGCTATATGTGCTTCCTCCAAATTTTCTTTTCTTAAATTACCTACATTAGGTACACATAGTCTTTACCTCAACCATAGTGTCTCATTTCTTAATTCAAATTCAGAATTCAGGTTCACCTTCAACTTTTTAATAAGCTTCATAATTTTCAAATCTTTGCTTTGAACTTTTCTAATTCTGTCATATAAGACTAGTCTTAGTTTTAGTGTAGCTAATAATGCTTCCTTCTGCCCCAAATTCAACTCAACATTTAATGCTTTCAATTGAATTAGGATCGGTAATATCGATGTTTGAATTTAAGCCACACTGCTATTGGATTTTCTACTCAAGGCATCAGCTACCACATTAGCTTTTCTAGATTAATACTCAATTATGCAATCATAATCTTTAAGTAACTCTATCCATCTCCTCTGTCTCATATTTAACTCTTTTTGACTCAACAAATACCTCAAACTCTTATGATCAGTATATATTTGAAAAGTCTCTCCATACTAATAATGTCTTCATATTTTTAGAGCAAAAACCACTACAGCAAGTTCCAAATCATGCATTGGGTAATTGAACTCATGAGACCTCAACTATCTCGATGCGTATGCTATCACTTGACCATTAAAACAAATCCTAACCCCAGGTGTGATGCATCATTATACACCATATAACCTCAAGATCCAGATGGAATAGTTAGCATTGGTGTTATAGTTAACTGATGCTTTAGCTCCTCGAAACTTCCCTGACATTCATCATTCCAATTGAAAGGCACATTCTTCCTTAGAAGTTTTGTCAAAGGGGTTGAGATCAGTGAGAATCTCTCGAAAACCTTCCGTAGTAACTAGCTAATCTAAGGAAACTTCGGATGTCAAACACATTTCTTAGAGCTTCCCACTTCATCACTGCTTCTACTTTCTTCGAATCAACTTGTATGCATTATTTAGTTACTATATGCCCTATGAACACTATTTGATCAAGCCAAAATTCACACTTACTAAATTTGGTAGACAATTGCTTCTCCCTCGTAATCTATAGGACTAACCTCAGATGTTCAACAGACTCCTCCCTGCTCTTCGAATACACCAAAATGTCATCGATAAACACAATCACAATTCAATCTAGGTAGGGTTGAAATACCTTATTCATCAAAGCCATAAATGCTATTGGAGCCTTCGTCAACCTAAATGGCATCACCAAAAACTTGAAATGCCCATATCTAGTCTTGAATGCACTCTTTGGTACATCAGTATCCTCTATCTTTAATTGATAGTACCTTGATCTCAAATCTAACTTAGTAAATACCTAAGCTCTTTATAACTGATCAAGTAAGTCATTGATCCTCGGCAACGGATACTTATTCTTTACTGTCACCCGATTTAGTTGCCTTTAATCAATACATAACCTTAGAGTCCCATCTTTCTTTTTCATTAAAAAAATGGAGCTCCCCAAGATGATACACTAGGTTTGATGAAACCCTTTTCCAACAAATCTTATAACTAAGCCTTGAGTTCCTTAAGTTCTATAGGTGTCATCCTATATGGAGGAATAGATATAGAAGCAGTACCTAGAACTAAGTTAATAACGAACTCAGTTTCCTTATATGGGGGTAAACTAGATAACTCAGCGGGAAACGCATCTAGCAAATCCCTAACTATAAGAATATCTTGTACTATCAGCTCAGTATGGGTATCAACTATATGGGCCAGGTAAGCCACACATCCACCTCGGATAACTCTCAAACCTCTTATGAATGAGATCAGTCTGGTCGGCAATACTTGACTAACACCTTGAAGTATTGCTCTCGGCTAATTAGGAGATTCTAGTATTACCACCTTAGTATAGTATTTCATTACAGCTTTATGAGGTAGTAAGTCAATCCATGCCTAGAATAATATCTATCTCCTTTAACTATAATACAATTAATTCAACTTCTAACTTTGCCTGATCTACTTGAATCATACACCCTTTACAGACTTTACCAATTACTGTAGTACTGCCTATCTGTGTACTCACCTCTAATCCATATTTCAACATTTCTCTATTACAATGTAGTCTGGATGCTAGATGTGGTGTGATAAAAGAATGCATAGATCTTAGATCTAGCAATGCAAAAGCTTCAAAATTAAAGATATGCAACACATTTGCAACGACATCTGGGGAGTTCTGAGCCTCTTGTTTGGTCATGGAGTAGACTCTAGCCTAAGATTGCGGTTGGTTGCTCCCTACCTTAGTCCTGACAGTATAAATCCCTAAACTCACTTTGACTCTATCTCTATCTCTATCTCTCTGTCTAGATCCACTAGCTTAGTTCTGCTGGACAATTTTCTTAGTTACCGCTCCTCCTCTCATTCCAGACTGTGTCTTGAAAACTATGGAATAACCTCTAATCTGATGATCATAGGAGCCACAACGAAGGCAAGCTTCTGTTAGCTTCTGGCATTGACCAGTATACTTCTTTCCACAATGTTCATACTGCTGGATCTACCCAAATACTGGACCTCTATCACTGCCAGATTGCATAAAACTGCCCCTCTATCTAAACCCCAACTGTCTTGATCTAACCGATGGTCAAAACGATCTGTTTTAGAGCTTACTATATCTTTTGGTAGAATCGACCTGAGACTCACTCTATCTCTTCATTCCGAACACTTGTTTATATTCCCTTTGACCATCTCTTAATAGTTGTTTTATTTGGATCGAGGCTTCTCTAAACTCAAAAAAATTTCTCAGATTTGTTATAGCTGACCTCGTCTGGCCTCGTCCTTCTCTCCATGTTCAATCCATCTTCAAACCTTTTACACTTATCCTCTTCAGTAGGAATCAAGGCAGTAGCATACCGTATCAACTTATTAAATCTTATCTCATACTCTGCTATGGTAAGATTGCCTTGCTTTAGATCTAGAAACTCTTTCATCTTTCTGTCTAGATAAATCTTTGACATGTAATTCTCTTTGAATACCTTTAGAAAGTCTTCCCACTTCAATCCACAGGGTCTGTGGTACTACCTAGAATAGTCTTACACCATTGGTACACTGGACCTTGCAGTAATGAGACTACGTAGTTGAATTTTCATCAGACTCGCAGTCCATCTGATCAAATATTCTCTCGGTTCTCTCTAGTTATCCTTTAGTCTCAGCAAGGTCTGTACTATCATAGAAGTCCACAGCTGCTTGCTTTCTTAATTTATCATACCTCCTTTCCATTCTCTTAAGAATTCTCAGAGGCATTCGATCAGGTTAAGGTACAGAAGAGTCTCTACTGGCTCCTACTGATTATAGGTCAACTGATTGTCCAACTTGATCACCTATGGCGGATGACCTATAATAGACAATAAACTTGATTACTATCTGAATGTTTCGTGATATATCATGTCTAATTGTCTATATAAGTCCCTATGGATTCCAAACCATGCTTTGATACCAAAAATTGTAATGCACCACCTCCACGAGACACCTCCCTGAACATCTGAAGGACATTTGGGAACATGCATTATGAAGGTAGTGTGTAACATCTCGTTTCCATACTAAGGGTTAAAAACCTAGATTTTTATGAATGAGAAATAGTAATGAGAGATTAGGAAAATGAATTTCATACTCATGTATAATATTAGCATACAAACACATGAATTTGAATTTTTGCACACATTACAATGACAGTTCATGCACTCATTTGACATTCTTCAGATATAAATTATTTTAATGTGATTATGATGTGGATTGTAATTATTATGTCTTGAATTCTAATTAATAAATGATAATTGGTCATATAGGAAATTATTTGTTAAGTTGAGGAATTTTTGGAATTAAGGGTATTTTTGGACTAGGAAAAATGTGAAGTGGCAAGACAAATAATAAATGGTAGTAGAAATAAATTTCAAATGGTAGTAGAAATTTTGATAATGACAAGTATCATCGAAAATTAGGACACAATTGGATTAAAAATTGGAGGACAAATGGACTAGTTAATAAAAGGACTGATTGGGCACCATAAGGTGGTGACATGTGGCAAGTGACAATTCTCACTTGCCATGCCACACCCATCCATGATTTTATGCCCATTAGAAAGACATCTTTGTTGTCTTTCATTTTGTTTTACAAACACTCTCATTTTCTTCATCTTCCTCTCCTTTTCACAACACTCTCTTCTTACAGGCCTCATGATCTTTAATTTCACCAAACTCTTTCACTTGTTTCTTCAAGACCATATCATCTTCTTCATTTGTCATTAAAAACCTAATATGTCCTTCATAAATGATGATGATTGTATGAAGTTAGGAAGCTAGGGTTAAGTGTGCTTTCAAGATCTTAACCAAGTAAGTAACATATTACTCTTCATGATTTGTTGAATGAGACATGTATGCTGATAGTTAAAATTTAAATGACCATAGAATGAGGATGTATATTTGCTGAAATGTGAATAAGAAACTCAGGTATGTTCATGTCTTACTTTTGTATATTTGATGATCAATATTTCATAAGTTTTTGTTGAGATGATTTTTGGGATAGAAAAGATCATTATGATGATGTAAAAAGAGTGCAGAAATTTCATGAAGAGATGATATGCTCATGTTCTGTTTTTAATGCTTAATCATATGAATTTTTTAGTAGTTGTTATATGGATGAACTAGAATGATCTTGAAGTTAAAGAATCTTGAAGTTAAAGAAAAGGCTAAAGTAGTGTCTTGAAATGAGGTGAATTAGAATGGTAAGCTAGAGATGAAATAAAGGTAAAAATGAAGTTGAAAATGTGCAGAAAATTGTTGGTGAATGTGTATATGTATATGTTATATTTTTTATGTTTATGATCAATCATATATTTTGATTTGTTTGTGAACGGTGTTGTGCTAAAATAGAGGTGAGAATGAAGTACAAAAGATATGGAATTAAGTTAGAAATGATGGACTAAGCAAAAAAGATGACAGATGTAACTTGTAGTAGTTAAAAAAAGCTGGAATATGCCTCTTAGATGTCCGTTAGGCAGACTTCAAGATGTAAATTGTATGGGTTTTGAAATAAGAATCATCATAAGATATGAATTAAGGAAACATACCCAAGATTGACACTGAGCATGCATTATACATTACATATATACGTATGTGTTTAATTGAATGTTTATGTGGTTGTACAATTAGTAATGTGTGTACATTGTGTATTGCATGAAGTTGATACACAGGACTGAATGTCAGCGCCTAGACATTTCTGGAAAATAGCAGCAAATCCTAATTTGGAGCATACTGTGAGTCAACTGAGGTGGTCTTACTTTAAATTATTGTTCTGTTTAAATTTCTGTAATGAATTATTATTTGATGTGAATGTGTTGATTCCAGACATTGAATGTCTAAGGCATTTGATGCGTGAAAATCATTGTAAGTGTTCATTGTATGTGAATTTAACTGAATAAGTGATACTCAACTTAATTGTTGAATTCCGGACCAAGGTCCGAGAATAAATGTGAATGTGAATGTGAATGTGAATGTAGAAAATTGAGCACAAGTGATTGATTGAATATATATGAATGTGATGCATTTCATTACATGAATGCATGAACAGATAAAGGTTGTTTGATCGGAGTAGCTACCAAAAAAGAGCTTAAAGCTCATAATGTGGTAAGAGCCTCTGGCTCACTATGTATAATAAGCCCTGTATCGTCAACAGAAAAGGGATAATTATTAATGAGCCCGGTATCCACAATGGATACGGGACAATTACAGGCACTCAGTCACAACAATAAAAATTGAAAATGAGTCTCATGAGCATTGCATATAAAATTTATATGTATGTTTTAAATGATCAAAATGAACTGTTTGACTACTCTGAATCTGAAAGGTGAAATAAATGAATAAACTGTTAATTGATGCTATATGATGAATTAATGAAGTGATGTGAATTATGTGATTATATGAATTGTTGTGTTATGTGATATGAGTGAGCCATTGAGGATGGACCACTCATTGAGTTCGCAAAACTCACCAAAATTGCAACGTTGTCTTTCAGGCTTAGAGGAAATCTTCAGTTTGAAAAATTGGAGAATAGCCACTACATTCGAATAAGAGATAGAGGTCAGGATCAGTTCGAGTCTATTTATGTATTTCATTATTTTTGTATTAAAGTGTGTATTCATAAGTACTGTACAATGTAAATGTGAATGATTCAGAAATGAAATGACATATTGAATACTCTATAGTCATAGTCCCTGTAGATAAAATTTTTAAGATGACTTAGAGTAGCACAATGGAAGCATGGGTTTAAGTGGATATAATGAAATGATGAACTATGGAGAAGATTTTTGATGTATTATGAAAGAGACAAAATATGGAAAGAATTAAGGTTACAAGAATGAATGGGATTAAATGAATGAAAAGGAATCAAGTGGGTGGGGTTTTGTGAGTTTTAATGAAATCAATATGATAGTTAAATTAGTATGGAATGAAGTTACATAAGTGAATGTGAATTTTGGACAAATTTGGAGTGTAAATGATTTTATGTATATTGAAGTCGTGGCAAATAAAGGAAGGAGCAAGGCATGATCATGACATAGTCTCCACGATCATGGCCTAGATTATTTGGTTCTATCACCATCGTGGGAAGGTCCACCATGCTCGTGGGCAGACACAAAGAGAGAAACGTTGTGTAGAATCAATTGAGAGTAAGGTAGTATTGGTACAAGATATTAATTGGTGACCTTTCAAAATACATCTCTAGATAAGATGTAATGATCTTGATGGTACATACCAAAGTATAAGAGTAAATGAATCTGTCTACTGCTTCACGGAGCTTTATTGTAAATGAATTGTTCATTGGTTCACTGAGCTTTATTATAAAGAGTATTCTGATCAAGTAAGATATAATAGTAATTGATATTATTGAGATATTATGAACAGTTGAAATTGATTTTCTTGAGGTATTGGCTGAAAAACAATAATGAATATAGTTGATTGATAAAAAGTATGTAAAGAGTATAGATGATCAAGAAGAAAATTTTTCTTTTGATAGTGAATTTCACCGAATAAGGTTAAGTAGACGAAATGGTTTACTTCTAAGAATGAACAATGATGAAACAAATTAGAAGTAGATATTGGAGTCCCATTTCTAACTGAGACTCAGGTGTAAGAAGTCAAATATTCTACTGAGAGTGCATGCATTTAGTTTGGTGTAAAGTAGCCAACTACGTTTTTAGGTTTATGAAATTGAGATGATGTTATTGCTATTGCTATTGATATTATTAAAGGAACTTAGGTTCAGAATGTGCTCTATTTTTTTAAATTTAAAAGATACAAGTTAGATTGACGGTTATGTTCAAAAAATTGAGACTTGTAAATAAATTGAAATATGTGGAGAAACTTTTACGAATGGTTAAACATTAGAATAAGTAGATAAGAATTTAGAAGAAATCGAATGAATGGAGAAAATTATTCGAGAAAATAATTCAATCGGGAGATTGAGAAAAACATGAGATAATGTTACCTCATTTAAGGAACTAATTACTTAAGAATTTTGAGGACCAGGTATAGGTGCATTAAGTCTTGGTGATATCTATTTGGGTTGACAAATGTCCCCAACAGTATTATGATATAATGAATAAAGTGTTCCAACTTTGTTTGGATCAATTAGCGACTGTGATCATAAGATGATAATTAAGTATATTTGAAAAGTTAAAAGGAATATTTTGAATACTTGAGGTAAATCTTACATATCATGAAGGAGAAACAATTATATGCCAAATTCAATAAGAATGAATTTTAGCTTGATCAAGTAATATGTTGGGTCATATAGTACCTGAACATGGCCTATTGCGAAACCCAAAGAAAAAGAGGTCATGAAGAAGTGAGAAACTCCGAGGAATATATTTATGAGATCTGAAGTTTTCTAGAATTAGTTGGATATTGAATACTACTAGAGGTTGTCGAAGGGTTTTTATTAATCTTGCCCTTTGACAAGACTTCTAACAAAAAATGTTATCCAAATGGACTAATGAATGTCAAAAGGAATTTTGGGAATTAATAACACCGATGTAATTATATCATCTGGATTTGGAGATTTTGTAGCATATAATGATGTTTTACAACAGTGATTACAATGTAATCGAATGTATCATAATAAAGTGATTTTGTATGCATCGAGACAATTAAAGTCTCAAGAGTTAATTATTTGATACATGATTTAGAATTTGCTGCAATAGTAATTGCATTGGGAACTTGGAGACATTATATGTACAGTGAAACATTTTAGATAGATATAAATATACAGATCATTAAAGTTTGAGATAATTGTTAAGTTTGAATGTAACACCCCACTTCCATCCGACATTTCCTGATTTCATTTCATAACCTTAATTTACAATGTAACATTATATCCATCATCCATGTTTATACAATATTAACTTATCAGGGACCACAACTCTGTCTATAAAATAAGCTACATATATGAGGAGTTTACAAAATTAAAACTAATCCATCAGTCCTAGCTGACTGACCTTTAAGTCATAACTTCTATCCAAAAGCTATACAAGATTTCTTCTAAGCAGTCTTAGAAGCTAAGTCATCGCTCTCTTGAACCTGAAAATGTCAACATTGCAATTTGTTTGAGTTTTGCGAACTCAATTGAGTAACCATCCTTGATGGTTCACTCTTGTCAAGAAAAACACACAATTTATGTTATCATATAATTCACATCATCTTAATTACCATCATGTAATATCACAAAGCACTTTATTCACAATTGTCAAATTTCAAAATCAATACAATTTATCATTTCATTGCAATCATATAAAACATATTCATCGATAAGCATTCACAACTTTCATACTATAAAATTCCTCAAAACATTGCAACTGCTCAATTTATTTATAACATATGTGTATGAAATGATTATGAGACTCAATTTCATTTATTACATCGTTGTGACCGAGTGCCTTTTTCACTATCTTGTTTTCATTGTGGATACTGGGCTCTATCATAATATCATGTTTCCTTTGTAGATACTGGGCTCTATCATACAAATTGAGCCATAGGCTCTTACCATGGATGTTTGAGCTTTAAGCTATTTTTCATTAGCGACTTCGGTCAGAACTACTTTTATATTTCATGCATTCATGGAATAAATGCATCAAACATATTTAATCATCATGTTTAGTTCATTGCATTGGTATTCACTTTCTCATTCACATTGTCCATCGAACTTGGTCCAGTATTCAACATATAAGTTTAAAACACATTTAGTCAATCACATTCACATTCAAGGAACACTCCCAATATAGTCCCAAATATAGAACTCCTTAGACAATCACTTGTCCAGAATTAGTAATATCACAATTATATCAAATAGTAATTCAATTTAGAATCAAACAAACAATCAAGGTGAGACCATCTTAGGTTACTCACAAATGCTCCCTTTAACTTATTGCCTTGAAGTCTCGGCGTTGTTTGGAAGCAATCGCTCAACGTGCTCTTCTATATGCAATCATATACATTTTTATATTACTACATTGCACATTCAAATGAATAAGCACATTTATATATGTATCATGTATTATGCATGTTCAATGACAAATTCTTGGGTATGTTTCTTTAGTACACTTGTTCACTTTCAATTGATCACCCATACATATACCACTCTTTTTCCTAGGATTATACACTTCCACAATTTCCTAGTTCTCATTCAATCATTCCCAATTCATCACTTACATACTTTAAATCACATTACATTCATGAGAACATCTTTATATCATTACCAACTCATATCTACACTTATCCCTGAACATTTCCATGATCAAAAAGCTTCTTGTAAAACACACAATTGGTACTTTATATCTGAAATTTTAGTAAGCTAAATCTATTCATTCACCAAAATTTTCCAGCAACATATACTGATGCATTCATCGAATTCTAATTCATAAATACCCTATATTCTTCAATGCTCATTCATCCATACCTTATACACATTTCTCATGTTCTTAAGATCACCTTTTCATTAAAATAACTCATCTATTCCTTTAACATATCAAAATTTCCAGATTTGACTCATTCTCAACAAAACATTCCATTGTTTTAGGGTATGACATAAACTTATCAAGATATCTTCTAGACAAAATGTTTCACAGAAGCATTATATGACATCAAAATCATTTTTCATGTTTTATAATTTGATCAATTCGAGCTTTAAAGTCCCCAAAAATAAGGAAATAGTATAACGTTTTTGCACAGGGATTTGTTATAGGCAGTATTAGAAAATTAGAATAACTCAAGCTCTAGTAACTATTTTATCAAGCAACTTTCACAAAGATCAAGCTAAGACCTATATCTACATCTTTCATTCTTTGAGTTTCTTCAAATTCATGCCTTAAAGATATGTAAAATAGGTCGAAAGAGGAAGATGAAATTGAAACCAAAATTTCAACTTACAGCTTTAATTTTCTAGATTTTTTTTTCAAAACAAATTTTCGGGTCAGTTTTGTATGACCATTATGACCTAGACAATGAGGTATTTAGGCAACATCTGCTTCTAATAAAATTTTCCACAATGTATTACATTTATAATGACATCAAATTCGGGCATTTTGGTTCAGTATTATGAAAATTATAACCAAATTATTACAGACTGTTCTCGTAACACAACAGTACACAATTCTCAACTTCAAACCAAATTTCAAGACTCTTAAGTACAGATTTCAAATTCTATTCCTTCATGCAACATGTAGCCATATGTTTCTAACTTACTCTAAATTAAAATCCATCAGATTTGGATATTCACAGGTCAAGTTATGTACAAAATACAAATGCAAGTTTAGTAAAAACACTGCATATAACATGCTCCAACCCACTTCATTGCTATAATCCTTCATTTTGTTAATCATATCACCGAATTTGTTTCTTCCTTCACCGCCCACACATGTATCCACATCATTCACACATGCATCAATCCATAAACATGGAAACCTAGACCACTTATGCACGCTTCCATTTGCAAACATTAAAACCTCATCTTAATGTCATTTACACAAACTTAAAGCATAACTTACTTGATTTACACTTCAAATCCTTCAACAAAAATTCCAGAAATGGGGAGAGCAAATAAGAGATTTTGTTGTATGGAGAAAAACTAGAAGAGAGCTTTTGGTGGTGGAGAGTTTCGGTGAAGACATGCGAAGATTGTTATATAAAACATGACTAGGTGTCTTCATCCCTCATTGCCATGTGTCACCATTACATGTATAACATGTGTCCTCCATGTAAGGCTACCAAATGTCATTTAGCTATTGGCCACATGTCACACATTAATTGATCCATTTTCACTCCATAATTAGTCGATTTGTCAATTAATTACTAATCCAATTGTCATACTTTCATTTGTCTCTTATTTCTATATTTGCCTTAGTTCAAAATACTTTAAACTTTCATAAATTTTTGAAATATCCGAAATGTCACCAAAAATGAGAAAATAATTTTAACACACACCAATTCAATTTTTTCAAAGCAAATAATCCACAATTCACATTTTATTCGCATTAAAAATCACTTATACCTGAAAAATGGCAATGAATGCATGTACAATTATTTTAATGAGCGTGATCCGCGTACTTCGTCTTTTTGGTTTTGCCCTTGGATATCAAATCAAAATTTTAATTCCAAGGATAGCAATATAGTATGCAACCTCGGGTTGTCTCACTTAATCGGAACCTAATGCAACTAAATGTCATGAAATGCAACTAAATTGGTTAGGAAGGGGGTTTGGTTATTAGGAAACTAACAAAATTAAACTGATTAAAAAGGAAATGTGTAAAAAAGATGTTTTGGATTTTTGGGAATAAGAAATTGAAAGCTAAAACAATAATCAAATTTGATAAAATCCTCTTGAAAAATGAGCTTTGGTTATCATGGTTCAAAACAAATCTTTTTGGGAGTAAAAATCACTAAGTTTTAAAATGAATAACCTTAAAGAACCCTTTAAGTCCAAGGTTTTAATCAATGAACTCCATTTCTTAAAACCTCGTTAAATGCATCTTAGTGAGTGTCAAGAGTGAGTTAATGCAAATGGTCAATTTGGTGATCAAGCATTATCTCATTATCAAACACAACTAGGTAGATAAAAGAGAATTATCAAAATCACAAAATGACATATATGAGACTTCATATATTCAAGCTCCAAGTTCTACATCAACAAACCCAATAACACAATTCATTGTTCAACACTTGATTAAACTATAATCAAGAAAATCCAACTATAAAGCATAAATCCTAACTCAGGAGTTCATAACAGTGCAGAAAGATATGAACAAACTACTCCCCTTTGAAGCCCATTGAACTCAATCCATTGCTACATCTTCAAGAGGAACCGATGCTTAGCCAAGCATTGCTTCGGGAGAACTCACAGCTGGAACCCTACTAAAAGCATCCATAGCAGCAGCAGCAGGTGGTGAATATGGCGAGGTGAATACGGTGATAGATAAAATGAAAGAAAATGTTGGATGACGGTGGTGGATGACGGTGAAGTGGAGTGAGGAGTCGAGAAATGATGAGAGAACTTCTCTCTTCTTGTCTGATGGTATATGGTGTGTTGTATGTTACCGGCTAACCTAATTTAGTAGGTATTAAAACAAATGAAGCTGGTTCGGGTCGTACACCGTGTGATTTTTCACAAAAATAGTCCGAGTTTTCGAAGGTTCGCCGCGGTGACAAATGACTTTCGCCTCGGTGAACTTTTCCCGAAAGGATTTGTTCTTCACTAGCTCCTTCTCCGCGGCAAAAGAATTAATCTTTGCCGCAGCGAACTTCTCCTGAAAGTTCAGCCTGGATTTATCATTTTTTGCCGTAGCGAACTTCCTGTGGTGTTGACTTCACTTCGGTCTTCTCTCATTCCATTTCTTCTTTTTGAACTCCTTTTCCTTGAGTCTCCTGCAATAAAAA
>JAOQMS010000009.1:24124603-24139638 GCA_027563885.1 Erythroxylum longipes | reverse complement strand
TTATTATTGTTGTTGTTGTTGTTGTTGTTGTTATTATTATTATTATTATTATTATTATTATTATTATTATTATTATTTGTTTATTCTACAAAAGGAATAATGTTTTTAAAGTTTATTGATGCATCTGCCATTGTTAAGAATGTTAATACTCTGTTTTAAACATTTGATGAGTTGTGAATGAAGCTAGGTCAAAAAATATTGTTCAGCTCATTACTGAGAATGATTATACTTATAAAGAAGATGGGAGAAGATTGGAAAGCAAGTATAATTCTTTTTATTAGACTCCTTGTGTTACACATTACATTGACCTGATGTTGGAAAATATAGAAGATGTTAGATATTTTTCTATTATTGATGAGATTGTGTAGAAAGAAAACAAGGTAACTAAGTTCATTTATAATCGTGTATGGGTCATAAATTTAATAAGAAAGGATTTCACAAATGGTAGGAATTTGTGTCGTCCTATTATTACAAGATTTGTGATAAGTCAAATTATTTATATATGATTTTGGGATGAATTGGAACTAATTTGTCTTATCTTTATGTGAATTGTGCACTTTATTTGGTTAATTCTCACACATTTCAACTTTATTGCTTAATAGGTAAAATTAGAGAGATTTTGGGGCAAAAGACATAACTTTGATTGTGGATGTTGGATTAAGACCGTTCAAGTATGCTTTCGAAGAGGACTCTGAGCTCTACAACTTCCATGAAGACCCCGAGGAGAGATTTAGCCTTTTAAAGGGTCAAAAGTGCACATTTTTAAAGATGCTTAGTGTATGTCTGCCTATCAGACATCATGTCCCTCCAAACAGACATAAGCAGAGAAGGAAGGCTGAAAGACCCGTGAATGTCTGCTTAACAGACATAAAGTCTGCTTAACGGACATTCACTATCCAAAACTGCTTCAGAGACCCGAGAAAGTCCGCCTAAAGGACATCATGTCTGCTTAACAGACTTTGATGGCACAGATACGATCTCTATTCCCCAGTTTAGTAAAAACTAGATTTCTTAGACCCCAAGACAATATATATACTCATTTTGAAGACCTAAATGGGGGCTCTGACGTTGAAAACGAGGCAGCAAGATTGGAGACACCTAAAAATAGGAAAAGAAGAGGAAGAAAGAGGATTGAATCAAGATTAGAAGCAAGCTTGTTTTATCTTCTCTCTCTGTCTTCTCTCTTTACCCTGTTTTTGATGTTGATTGTCTTTATGTATTGTGAATAATTTATCATGTGCTAGAATTAAACCCCATTTCGGGTTAGGGATGTAGCCTATTTTGGGGATTGATTGATGTTTTATGGATTGATTGGTGTTGAATGAAAGTTCTTGGGTTATATTTATCTTTCCTGAGCTTCATTGTTGTTTCTATGCTTGATCACCATAGATGCAATCTTAGGAAACATATGATGGATTGAGAGGTTAAGTATGATTTGTGCATTAGGAAGATAAACACATTAGATTTAGAGATAGTGACATCCTAAACTAGTGTGATAACTTAGGGTTGCTTGTTCTTAATGAATTTGACTAGTTAGGTTTCACAATGAGAGATGGTAATCAACTAGTTGGGTATTCTTCTATGTCTTGAGAAAGAATATAAGTGAATTTTTGCAATTGTTATTATAACTTGTCATTCAATCAATTCCATAATTTATCGATCAATCTCTTAAATTGGTGAATCCCGAAGCCCTAAGTCTCAATCATTAAATTTCCTTTGTTTGTTTAGTTACAATCTTTACAATTTATTATTTGCTCAAATCCGATCAAATTTTAATTTTCTTGTCATTTTGGTTCAAGTAATTAGGATTCATTTAGTAGTGAGTATTTTAGTCCGAGTGGGATAGGACCTTGGAATACTTGATTTGTAAGTACTAAGAACGACTCTGTGCACCCGCAGATTTTGTCGACCAAGTTTTTGGCTCCGTTGCCAGGGACTAATTTATATTTACTGCTATTAATTTTAGTTATTTTTTTATTACCTTAAGTTTTCGTTCACTAATCACCTTTAAACTCTTTTCTTTTTGTTCTATTTCAGGAGTTGTATGCACTTAAGGCATTCAAGAAATCTAAGCAACGATTAGCTAATTAAATTAAATCCTTAAATTGAACGCACTTGTAGAAGGAACAATGCCCAAAGAAGAAGAGAGATGGCAAATAATAATCAAAATCCAATTCCGGATGAAGAGCAAGAGATGGGGAACGAACAATTCAATGGAGGAAACTAGGCTGAACCGGTGGTTATTAATCCCGCGGTGAGAAGAATTAGAGATTATCAAATGCCATTTATTACTAGCAACCCTTCTTGCATTTGATTGACTGCGGCAGCAAGGAATTATGAGCTGAAGCAGATTCATCTATCGATGTTGCCACAATTTAATGGAATGCCGAGTGAAGATGCCCTAGTTTTTATAAGAGACTGTTATGCTACAGTTCAGACTCTTCCAATATATAGACTATCTGAAGATGAGTTAAGGCTAAGGTGTTTTCCTTAGTGCATGAAAGGATTAACAAGAAATTGTTTGTTGAGCTTGGAGGTAGACTCTATTGTTACTTGGGATAAAGTGATGGAGTCTTTCATGATGAAATGGTACCTAGCCTATAAAACTCTTGAACTAAGGAAGATGATACATTGGTTCTCACAAAAGGAAGGAGAAAATTTTCATGAAGCATGGGAGTGATTTAATGATATCCTCAACTAGTGTCCTCATCATAGATTTGACACTTACTCCTTGACTCAGTTTTTCCACTATGGTCTCACCGATCACAATCAAACTTTTGTGGATTTAAATGCTGGTGGGAATATTAGTGACCTAAGTTCCCAAGAGTTGTGGAATATCTTCAAGAAAGTTACAGAGAATTCACATTGTAAGGTGACTAGAAGCAAGGTTGCTACTCTTAACGAAGTGGGATCGAGATCTGACATGGCTTATCAAGTTGCTGAGATAAATAAGAAGTTGAATATGTTAATTAATGACAACAAGTCCAGTAGGAATCCTTACACTCTTTGTGTTAGATTTAGGCATACAGCAGCTGGTTGTTTGAACATTGAAGCAACAATGTCAGAGAAAGAGGTTGAACTATATTGGTAGACAAGGCCAGAGATTTGATCCTTTTTTTAACACCTACAATGAAGGTTGGAATTTTCATTCGAACTTTTCATGGAAAAGTAAAGAGGTTGCGAAACCAATGGGACCACTAGGGTTCCAAGTGCCACAAAAATAATAATATTCAGCTCCTTCATCTTCTTCACAACAACAATTCCCTTCCTCTATGGAGAAAAAAGTGGATAGGCTTGAAGATATGTTTGCTCAAATTATGAGTAAGATGGATCAGAGTGCTCAAGCTAGCTCTCAAGCCATGAACAGAATGGAGCAGAACATCCAATCCAATTAAGCTGCCATCAGAAATTTAGAGGTGCAAATCAATCAAGTGGCAATAGAGGTAAGTGAAAGAGGTAAGGGAAAGCTACCTAGCAATACTCAAGTGAATCCAAAACAAGATTGTATGGCAATTCGTTTGAGGAGTGGTAAGGTGGTAGAAGGTGTGGTTCCTAAGGAGAAGGAAGCTAAGATAAGTGAAACAGAGGATGCTGAAATTGTGAATTTGGATGAAGAAGAAGGGTCTAGGGAAACCGAACCAAAGAAAGAGTCCTCACCAAGTTTAGAATTTTCTTTTGTGCAACCCATACCATACCCCCAAAGGGTAAGGAAGAAGCATGATGATTTCAAATTTTAGAAATTCCTTGACCTTTTCAAGAAGATCCATATCAATATCCCTTTCCCTGAAGCACTTGCTGAGATGCCTGCTTACACTAAGTTCTTGAAGGAAATAATCTCCAATAAAAAGAATCTAGACAATTTTACAACGGTAGCCTTAACTGAGGAGTGTAGTTCTATTTTACAAAATAAACTACCCCCTAAGTTAAAGGATCCAGGGAGTTTCACTATTCCTTGTCACTTTGGTGCTTCTAATGTTTTTCAATGCTTATGTGACTTAGGTGCAAGTATTAATCTCATTCCTTTGTCTCTTTATAATAGGCATGGAATTGGCGAACTCAAACCAACTATAATCTTATTGCAACTTGCCAATAGATCAATTCGATATCCTATTGGTATAGTTGAGGACTTACTGGTGAAAGTTGGTAACCTTATAATTCCTGCAGACTTTGTTGTGCTTGAGATGGATTTTGATATACAGGTTCCTATAATCTTAGGAAGACCATTTTTAGCCACTGGTGGAGCATTGATTGACGTCCTAGATGGTAAGTTGACCTCGAGATTCGGTGGTGAGATAGAGGTGTTTAACATTTTCAAGGTTTTAATGGGACCCTCTTTCAATGAAATCACCTATAAAATAGATGTGATTGATTCTCTTAAATTTGAATCTATTCCTATATTAATATATGATGATGCTTTAGAGACATGCCTAGCTTTAGCAATAGATGAGCATGAATTGGATGATGAGTCAATAGAATATGCTTATAGATTGCAAGGTAATGGTTTTAGGTATAGACCTCCAATTGAAGAATTGAGCCCTCCTAACCCTAAATTGTTACCTTCCATATTGAGTCCACCAAAACCTAAATTAAACACCTTCTAATTCATTTGAAGTATGCATTCTTGGGAGAATCAAATACTTATCCGGTTATTATTTCTTCTTCTTTGAATTCCTCTTAAGAAGAGAAGTTATTAAGGGTGTTACGTGAGCATAAAGTGGCTATTGCATGGAGCATTGCTAACATAAAGGGAATTAGCCCTTTTATTTGTGTTCACAGGATTTTAACGGAGGAAAACCACAAACCTAATGTGGAAATTCAAAGGAGGCTCAATCCCAACATAAAGGAAGTTGTGTGATTTGAGGTACTTAAATTACTTGATGCAAGAATTATCTATCCTATTTCTGATAGCTCCTGGATAAGTCCTGTATAGGTTGTACCAAAGAAAGGTGGCATAATTGTCATCTCTAATGATAACAATGAGTTAATTTCCACTAGGGTTGTGATAAGGTGGAGGGTTTGCATAGACTACAAGAAATTAAATGCAGTAACTAAGAAAGATAATTTCACTTTGCCCTTTATTGATCAAATGTTGGAAAGATTAACGGGGCATGATTATTACTGCTTTTTGGATGGTTATTCAGGGTATAACCAAATTCCTATAGCCCCGGAGGATCAGGAGAAGACTACCTTTACTTGTCCCTATGGTACATTTGCGTATCGTAGGATGCCTTTCGGTTTGTGCAATGCTCCTGCCACTTTCCAATGCTGCATGATGTCCATATTCTCTGACATGGGGGAGAATATAACTGAGGTATTTATAGATGACTTTTCTTTTTTTAGTTCTTCTTTTGACGCGTGTTTGTTTAATCTAGAACAGGTTCTACAGAGATGTGAAGAAATCGATCTTGTGCTAAATTGGAAAGTGTCATTTTATAATACAAGAAGGAATCGTCCTAGGCCACAAAATCTTGAATAATGGAATAGAGGTGGATCGGGCTAAAATTGAAGTCATCAACAAATTACCACCTCCTAATTTGGTTAGAGTAATAAGGAGTTTTCTAGGGCATGCAGGGTTTTATAGAAGATTTATTAAGGATTTTCCAAGATTTCTAAACCCTAATGTGCTTTGTTGCAAAAGGATGTCCCTTTTTAATTTACTGATGAATGTCTTGATGCTTTCAACAAGTTGAAGAAGGAACTTACCTCAGCTCCTATAATGGCTGCACCGAAGTGGAATCTCCCTTTTGAGCTGATGTGTGATGCTAGTGATTATACACTTGGGGCTATTTTAGGATAAAAATAGGATAAGAAATTACATGTCATTTATTATACTAGCAAAGTTCTTAATGATGCTCAAGTTAATTATGCTACTACAGAGAAAGAATTGCTAGCAATAGTTTTTGCATATGATAGAATTAGATCTTATCTTGTTGGCTCTAAGTTCAATGTTTACACTGACCATTCAGCTTTGAAATATTTGCTCACCAAAAAGGATGCTAAACCAAGTTTGATCAGATGGATTTTACTCTTGCAGGAATTTGATTTAGAAATTAGAGACAAGAAGGGATCCGAGAATTCTGTAGTTGATCATCTTTCGCGACTTAAGCAAGGTGACAAAATGGAAGCTGAATCGATTAATGATGCTTTCCCTGATGATAATATATGATCTGTTAAGGGAAATATTCCTTTGTTAGCTGATCATGTTAATTTTCTGGTGTCCAACATTATCCCAAGTGAGTACTCATACCATAAGAGAAGGAAATTTGAAAATTCTTTTGAGGATTAAGGTTGAGTTCACGCTCCTTCCACTCCCAGTTAGCTCGGGTAAGTACTCTTTCACCATTTGGGGTAAAATCGTGGCTGAACTTGTTTCAATTGAAGATTCTCTAGATTCCTAGGACATTTTAAATTTGTGGAGTTGAAGCTTGACATCCCCATTAGTGTGGGTTGTTTAAGACTGCATTGTTGAGATTTAATTTGTTTAGGGTTTGTGTGGGAATTGATTTTATTGTTGGGCTGAAATGGAATTTGATCTGTATTGATGTCGAATTTGTGATTGTGTGGCAGTTGTTGGGTTTGTCCTATTGATTGAATCAAGAGGTATGTTGAAGTTGTAGGGTTTATAGTGAAATTGAATCCATGGTTGCATTGTGGTTGTAGTTGCAGTTAAAAGTGCATTTGAAGTGACAATATGGTTACATTACGACTGATTTGGTGTTAGGAATTGACCCTTACCTTGTTGCGAATATAGCTGGTGGTGTACCTATTTGTAATGTCACTATTTAAGCAAATGGCGAGAAAGAACACTGCTCAATCCTCTAGAGTTGCTAGGGGTAAACGGTTGGCCGAGGAAACAGAGGAACTTGAGCTTACTCAAGCTCTATTCATCAATGAGCAATGTGAGGCTTGGTATAATAAGAAAAAGAACAACAAGTTTGTGCTAGAAATCTTAGTGGAAGCGGGAATTGATGCAGCGTACAATGTGAGAGCCAACTTGGATAGATTTCATTGAGGCAAGTTGTTGGACCTAAAGGGAGCATACCACCCAGCTGCAGTCAAGCAATTCTATGCCAATCTTAACACGACAACAGATAAACAACCATTGGAACTCGTTTGCCGTGTAAATGGGAGAGAAGTGGTCATCACCAAAAAGCTTATTAGTGAACATTTGAAGCTGCCCATGGGAGGCCAAGTCCCATCCTTTGACAAGCAGGCCAGGTTTTCAATTGATAGCCAATGGACCAAGGATGATGCTATGTCTCGTTTTGGAGTTAAGGCCGCTACGCGCTTCATACACTAGCACATGTTTATGCATTACGGCCCCCTGAATATTGAACCAAGATTGGTGGCATTCATACTTACCCATAATGTCATCCCTAAGGCTAGTGACTCGGGGTACCTTCAGAATAAGGATTTATATATTTTGAACAAAATGTTTTTCTGAGATGACCAATTACAGGGTATTGCCATTGCCAAGATGATCTGACCTCGATGTGGCAAGTAGTGCATCACAAAGCTAAGACTAAGAGATTTGTATTTCCAGTCCCATTAACCCAATTATTTAGGCGCCTTAAGGTCCTCTACAGAAATGAAAAAGTGGCTCATTCGACTGATGTGGATGTCATCAATGCAAATAAGATGAGGGAATTCAATTATCGAGAAGATGCTTCGAACAGGTGGGTCAATCCGTATCGAGTGAGGGCCAATCCGATGGCAACCGCTACATAGCAATCCCAAACTAATCAAGGCCAAGGGGACCATCAAATTCTAGCCCAATTACAAGAAGTCCTCACAGAAGTTCAAGGACTTCGAGCTCAAGTGGGAAATCTTGCGGATTCCCAAACGAGGATGGAAGAAATGTGGAGGGCTTTTATAGAGCGCCAACCACCGCCTTCGAAATAGCACTTGATGGGATACCATAGGATCCTAGGATTGTATGTGCATTTTCATTTTCATGCATTAGCTTCACACTTTATGTTCTGCTGACCCCTATGTTTTATTTTGTTTCTTATATTTTGGACAATTGTAAGGATACTTCAGCTCTCTTTTGTTCTATCCTTATAATTTTGTGATGCATAGCTTAATGGGTGATAGGATCCAAGGTGCAAATTTTGGTTTTATGACAATGCAATCTATTAATTTAGGGGGTTTCTTTTCCCTTACTTTTTATTACGTTCTTTGCATTATGCCTTCTCTTTTATCTTACCTAACGTTGAGGACAATGTTGATTCTAAGTGTGGGGGTGGGATAAATTGATGATTTTGCATGCATAATGTTGCATTGAATTATCCTACAATTTCCATTTAAAAAATTTACCTTTTGTTTTGTGTTAGTTTTTCATTAATTAATTTTGCATTTATTTTCATCCTGCATGTGTGCATACTTATACATCTTTTACATCCAAATTGTCTTTATAATCCAATTTAGTGAGTTAATTGTATTATGGGTAAGATTGATCTTAAATAAGACGCTTAATATGATTAAATTGATTACATACTTTGTCGAAATTGGATGTTATAATGTTAAATTGATTGAATGAGCATGCTATTGAATGAGAAAACATCACCAAGTGAGCTATTTGGAGCCTAAAGGATTACATCCAATCCTATTTTCTTATGAGTGATATAATTTTCTCTTCTATGTATGTTTACTTCTAGAACTTGCATTGCATCTTTTTGAGGTTACATAATCATACTATGGTATGTTCATGAAAATGATAAAAGGCACTAGGATTGAGCTTAAGACAAATAGCTAACCTTTTTTTTTATATATCAATACCCTAGTGAACCCTTTGTGCCTATTGATTGTATTTGAGCCTTTTTCCTTGTAAACCTATTCCAAAGAACCTTGAACTAAGAAAAACAAATTTACCCTTGTTCAAAGGTTAGTAAAGCTACAAATGTTGCGCATTCAATATTCTTATTGATAGGTATACAAAGGAAGAAGTGTGGGGGTGTTTTCTACAGAAATTGAAGGAACATGCTAAAAAAAAGAAAATATAATAAAAGCAAAAAAAAGTTTAAAAAATAAAAAGAGAAAAGAAAATTAATTGGCATCTAAATGGTGTTGTCGAAAAATTGGGCATGTTCACTTTAAATCCTAAGATGAAAGAATGATGGAAAATGTTGATAATAGAGTTGGTGGAGTTTCCTAAGTATTATGGTTGTTGGGCAATTTTTCAGTAAATTTTGCCAATGATGATTGTAATATTTGTAGTTTCTGCTCTGCTTTATTGAATGTTTGAATTCCTATCAGTTCTTTCTTAGCCTACTTTACCCTTTGTCCCCATTACAACCAAAGGAATAAAGACTTTTTTTATTCATGGATATGTCATAGACGGGAGTAGTGGAGAAGTAGATAGAATGCAAGCTTATGGTAAGAGATATGCATTAAAAGATGATTGAGAGTCACCATTAATCACTTGTGTGTGAAAGTGAATGCTTTATGAGAAAGTTCATTCATGGCATGCGATTTTGATTAATTGAAGCATTATGATGTCTTATTGTTGCTTAGTTTGTGATTTAATTTATAATGTATTATGTGGCCTTATGTCTATATTTCAATTCTTACCTATAATGCTTTCAACATATTGGATTGAACTATGATGATGAATAGGTGTGAAATGATGGAAAGAAAATGTTTGTAGGTATCATTCATTTTAAGTAAACCCTCAGGAGACTATAACTCCTCCATTATGGATGCATAGTGGTTTAAAGGCTTGTGGAATATGCTAAATGCCACCGTACACCTACAAAAGTGGAGTCAATATCTTATTTGCGGATCTAGCATTTAGTTTTCTTTTGTTTTTGCTTGGGGATAAGAAATGGTTCAAATGTGGGGGAATTTGATAAGTTAAATTATTTATATATGATTTTGGGGTGAATTGGAACTAATTTGACTTATCTTTATGTGAATTTTGCACTTTATTTGGTTAATTCTTACACATTTCAAATTTATTGCTTAATAGGTGTAAATGGATATATTTTGGAGAAAAAGGCATAACTTTCTTGGTAGATGTCATATTAGAGTCATTCAAGTGCGCTTTCGAAGAGGATTCTGAGTTCTACGACTTTTGTGAAGACTCTAAGAAGAGATTTTGCCATCTAAAAGGTCAAAATTGCATATTTCTGAAGAGAACCTGAGAAGGTCCGCCTAGTAGACATCAATTCCCTCCATACGGGCATGAGCGAAGAAGGGAGGTTGAAAGACCAGTGAATGTTGTCTTAATGGACATTCATTATCCAAACTTTCTCCAGAAGTCTGAGAAGGTCCGCGTCACAGACATTAAGTCCGCCTAATGGACTTTGATGACACTGTTACGATTTTTATTCCCCTGTTTAGTAAAAACTAGGTTTCTTTGACCCCTAGACACTGTAAATACTCATTTTGAAGATCTAAATGGGGGTTCTGGCACTGAAAATGAGGCAGCAAGATTGGAGGCACCCAAAATAGGCAAAGAAGTGGAAGAAGGAGAATTGAATCAAGATTAGGAGTAAGCTTGTTTTGTCTTCTCTCTCTATCTTCTCTCTCTACCCTGTCTTGGATGTTGATTGTCTTTATGTATTTGGATTCTTTTATCACATGCTGGAACTAAACCCCATTTAGGGTTAGGGATGTAGCCTATTTTGGGGAGTGATTGATGTTTTATAGATTGATTAGTGTTGAATGAAAGTTCTTGGGTTGTATTTATCTTTCTTGAGTTTCATTGTTGTTTCTATGCTTGATCACCATAGATGCAATCTTAGGAATCATATGATGGACTAAGAGGTGAAGTATGATTTGTGCATTAGGAACATAAACACATTAGATTTAGAGATAGAGATATCCTAAACTAGTGTGATAACTTATGGTTGCTTGTTTTTAATGAATTTGACTAGTTAGGTTTCACATTGAGAGATGGTAATCAACTAGTTATGTATTCTTGTATATCTTGAGAGAGAATATCAGTGAATTTGTGCAATTGTTATTATAACTTTTCATTCAATCAATTCCATAATTTATCAATCAATCTCTTAAATTAGTGAACCCCAAATCCCCAAGTCTCAATCATCAAATTTCCCTTGTTTGTTTATTTACATTATTCACAATTTATTGTTTGCTCTAATCCAATCGTCTTTTAAAATTCTTGTCATTTTGGTTCAAGTAATTAGGATTAATTTATTAGTGAGTATTTTATTCCTCGTGGGATACGACCTTGTAATACTTGATGTGTAAGTACTAGGAAAGACTTTGTACGTTTGCAGATTTTGTCAACCACTTAATTTAAGTGATAAAATTAAGGGGGGGTTGATGAAATAATTGATTCACTAAAATTAAGTCAAAAACAAATTAAATCAACTGAATTTAAAATTGAGAAAGTCAAGATTACCAAACTCTGATTAAGGGAAAAGATCTCATCTAATTGTAACATTGATCATTGGCCTTAAAAGAATATTTTCACGATTCAAGCAGTTAGTCCGAAACATATTAGGACAACCGTAATAAGTATCAAATTTTCCTAAATTAATTAGTTCAAACCGAGCATCCAAAACAAAAATTATCATCAATTGACTGGGTGTGATAGCATTCCATATCATATAAATGATAGTAATAAGCTCCGTGAAAAAGACTAAGTCCTAAATTAAATAATCAAGATAGCTGCAACTATTCAATTTAGTTTTCTTGTTTATCATAACTTAAATATCGAAATTCATAAATAACCTATTTGTTTCTTATACCAATCCTTCAAGACAAGTACGGAGCACTGAATTCCTAGATAGCAATAGAACAATCAATATTAAACTAAATTGTCAGATTAATCGAATATTAATCATTCATGAAATATGATGACTCAAAACAAGAAATACTTGAATTAAAATGTGAATAAAAGCTTAGAACACAAAACCTCACAAGGTTACAATTAAAGTATTGAATCCCTTTGAATCAAAACGATGAGTTTAGCCATACATGGATTTTACTCCAATAACAAAAATAGAAGAAAGACTAAGAATTGCAAAAAACGTAAAAAGAGGGATCATTTTTCTATTATGAGAAATGTCCCTTTTATAAAGTTTTCTAATATAAACCTAGTATAGCTCTAACTTGTAAAGATGTATATCTAAAACAATTTCAAAATCAAACTCCTATATGATAAGGATAAGGTGAAGTCTTCCTGTCAAATTCTATTTCTTCAAGTGATAAGCCTTACCCATTGCATCAATCTCTTCACTTTATCCAAAATTTGTCATTATCATCAATAGAATCCCAATTCAATGCAACCTCCACTTTTCACTCCTAAAACAAAATAAACATCAATTTCCATATTGAAGCACCAAAATAAATCTAAAAAAGAAGATAATATTAAATAATATGTCAAGATAAGATCTTCTAAAAGTTCCATTCTAAATGCAGAAGAGTTCTCTTACCCATCTCTACATTACGGATTTCTAGTTCTCTTCTCTAAAGCTCATCCTGAATCTGTTAAGCTATTAATTGATAATCTCAATGGGTTTTCTAAGATATCAAGTCTCAATGTGAATCTTAATAAAAGTCATTTGTCTCCTCGATAACTGAGAAGTCTATGCATGACATTATTTACTCCCTAAGAAGAAAGAAAAGGACATTCCTGTCTTTGCAATATTTGGGTATACCGATAACTACTAGAAGACTACCCTTCAATCAATGCCTACCACTTATTGAAAGAATTCAAAGAAGATTCAACAAATGGACAATTAAATTTCTTACTTTTGGAGGTAGAGTTCAGTTAATTAAATTGGTCTTATGCTCCCTTAATTTATATCAGAGCACCCACTTTCATCTTTCTAAGAACTTAGTGAAATATGTTGAGAAAATGATAAGGGACATTCTATAGGGTAAAGGAAATGGAAATTAAGGTATTCCTAAAGTTAAATGGGCAAATTTGTGTAAACCTAAGGAGAAAGGAGGGTTAGGTATCATCTTTATATGGGTAGCAAATACTATCTTTTTATTAAAAAACTTTGGAGAGTGATTTAAGACAAACATTCTCTTTAGATAAGATGACTTCATAGCTATTTTTTGAAAGGGGACAAGCTATGATATCTTTCCCCTAAATCATCCTCCTTTTAGTTTCTTAGTCAACTTTTGAAGACAAGGAATGAGGTAGCAAATGCAGTTTACTGCAAAATAGGGAATAGGAAATCTACTTTCTTATGGCATGATAATTAGAACGGTTATGGCATGATAATCAGGGCTGGATTATAAGGCAAAGGTTACTATACTTATCAACCATAATGAATGGGTGCATTTTTCTGAAGGAATTCATCAACTAAAACCTTCTTACTCTCTTGAACCTATTTCTTAAGACAATTATCTTTAGCTTAGATTACCTATTAAGAGATTTTCTAACAAAGCCTATAGGAAATGGGTATATAGTTTAGATCAAGATGTGCTCTGGTTTAGAGTATTCTAAAATAACTTCCTAAGACCAGGTACATCTTTCCTTTTATAGTTAGTGGTTAAAAACGTAATTGCTACTATGTATAGGCTTTATTATATGATAAATCTGGATGGGATTTGATGTTTATGTAAAGAAGAATTAGAAACAAGGGACCATCTGTTCTTTCTCTAACTCAATCTAGAATTTGACCACATAATTTTACTATTATTCTAAGCTGTCAAATTCCCTAATGGAGATGGTTACTATCTTAATTGAAGCACAAGTTGCCACTTCACTCTGGAAGCATAAGGTGTTGATTCTTACCATAACCTCCCAGGAGTTGGGGAAAAAGAGGAATTAGAGGAAGTTCCAATATAAAGAACATTATAAAGATGTAATCATGCAAACAATCACAATGAGTGTAAGGGGACATTTAATAAGCTAGAAAATAGATCATGCCCAACTGAGGAAAAGATTTGACTACAAATCTTACCTATATTGAGCTTGAATCTCCACGCAGTGCTCCTGTGAGTTCTCCAAGATGAATTTTAGGTGTTGTAAGAGTGGAAAAACAGTTAAAAGAAGTAAGATGATGTAGACACATGCATTCAGAACATAGATTCTTACCTTTGGTTGCTGAAAACATGCAAAGGACATTACAACAGATTAGCTTATTAGTGAAAAAACCAAACGTCGCTAAAGATTAAAAAATCATCACAAATATTAATTTGCAATGAAAAATAATTGTCGCCCTAATGGTCGTTGAATCCTGGTAGCAAAACAATATTCATGACATTTTCTTGAAATCGTCGCAAAAAGGTTTTGGATACAAAATAATTTAATCAGTAAAAGATATAACCAACGAAAACGAGGAACATCGTACATAAGATTTTGCAACGTATATGTTTCGTAGATAAAAGTTTTTACCTATTAAACCGTAGTTGTAGGTAATTATTTTTAGTGACGATTTGTTTTTATAACAAAATAGTTTTACTTAATGTTGTTTGTTATAGGTAAATGTTTTTAGCGACATTCTTGTAAACGTAGGTAACAACATTTTGTGACAATTTTTTTAGTAGCTAATACATTTTAGTGACGATTTTGTTTTTGTAGCAGAATAGTTTTAGCTACTAATTTTTGTTGTAGGTAAATGTTTTTAGAGACGTTCTTACAAACGTAGGTAATGACTTTTGGTGACGATTTTGTTTTGGTAGCTAATATTTTTTATTAACAAAATTTTATTTTCAATTTAAATTGTATTATAATTGTTAAAAACAAATTTATTTTAATTTATTACAATTCTTTAGACAGTTTGAAATATAAATTAGTTACATTTAACAATTAAAATTGTTGAAATATTTTTTAAATAATAACAATTGAAATAAAAATAAACATTAATAAAGGAATGCATTTTATATAAAAAATATTTACAGGTCATATACAAACTAAGAGTGTAACACCCCACTCCCGCTGGACCCGAACCCGATATGGAAAGTGATATCCGAGTCCGTGCCCCGCGAGGGTGGTGTGCCACATCACTAAACAATTAAAAGTCGGTATAAATTTTTTTTATAAGTGCAAATTAATAATCACAAAATTTGGGCCCACTTTTATTCAGAAATATTTTGTTTACAAGAAT
>JAOQMS010000009.1:24109893-24120846 GCA_027563885.1 Erythroxylum longipes | reverse complement strand
GTTATAAATCAAAATCAAATCTTGACATTTAGATAACATTCACTTATAATGTAAAGTCATTTTAACAAATATTTCTATTTAAAGTTAGTTTGGCAAAATTAAGTTTAGGAATTTAATTTCACCTTATCTTAAAGATTAAGTATTTATATATACCTTTTCCCCTTATCTTAATACTTTTTTGGAGTGGTCTTAATTCATATACTTACAAGTATGTAGATTTTATTATACCAATCTTATTTTGATTTGTTATTTGTTTATTAAAAGATGCGTTGTTGATCAAATTTAATGAAAGAGTTTAGAAGTGATATGATTGATTCCCTATCAAAACAAAACAATTTAAACCCCAGAGGACTTTCATCGAACACCTTATAAGCATCACATATCTCAACCGAAACTTCATGTATTTATTCTATCTGTTATCTTTCTTCACCATCATTAACACATTCAAATATCAAATTAAACAATTAACAATCTCAATCCATACAAGCAACTCAAAAACTAATCCTAAGTTCAATGATGAACATAGCATTTAACAAACACAATGAAAGACGGTAAAAAAAACCCAGAATAAATCCAAGAACTACTTACCAGGTTGAGTACAACTGTATGGAGATGATAGAGGACAACCCAAAAATAAGAGAAACTTCTAAAAAGAACAGACGAAGAGAGCACAAAGGGGCAAAAAATCACATGGTATAGAGGAGGAAGAAAGAACTTAAGAGGCGGGGTGGGGGGAGGGGCTTCGGGTTTAATTTTTCATATGCTGAGACGACGTCGTTTGTTTAGACGACGTCATTTGTCATTAAACAAACGACGTCGTCTTACTTAAATTTTTTTTTTTTGCAGTTGCAACATTTGGTAACGATATCACAATTCGTCGTCAAATGCCTAACATTTACCTACCATATTCAACAACCGTCGCGAATACATTTGGAAAAGGTGACATATGGCCATGACATAAGGAAAACGACTTTGCTTAATTTTTCTCATCCGATACATTTAGCGAAGAATCTACATTTTATCGCCAAATGTCAAACGTTTGCTACGAAAATAAATTAGCATCACAAATTGTACAACATTTTGCTACCAAATTGATAAATCATTGCCAATACTAAACCTCTTACCTTTTTTTGACGGTCAGAACTTTCGTCGCCTATCAATCCAATTTTGTTACCAATTATACACAACGTCGCTAAAACCCAATCATTTTCCTTACATTCTTATTTTTCTTAATTGATTAACATATATGAGTCTTTCCTATTACCAATAACAAAATGAAAATTTTGTCTTTTACATTTACATATGGAGTTGTTCTTGATTTGCTTAATTTTTGGGAATTACTAATCTATATTTTTAATTTGGTGGGTAAAAAAAATGGTGAAATTTTTAAAATTTTGTATCTTCTTTTTGTTATTAGTTGAATTAATAAAGATTGCAAACCACATTTCTTTTAAACTAAATTCATCACTAATATGACAACATATAGCCTTCAACCCTTCTGTTTTTCTGTTGTTGTTTTTGGTTCCACTTCTGTTTTTCTGTTGTTATTTTTGGTTTCTGTTTCCTATTTTTGGTTTATGTTTTTTCCTTAAAAAAACAAAACCCTGTTTGGTTGATATTCGTAATATAAAAACTGAAAAACAAAAACCTGTTTGGTTGAGATTTGTAATGAAAAACTAAAAACAAAAACATGTTTAGTATTCAATCCTCTCACTACTATATAATCACGTCACTCTTACGTACTCACGTCACTCCATCTCACTACTATATACTCACCTCACTCACTATTCTATATGTCATTATTGTCTATGACTAAGCCTATAACACTCATCTATCACTCACTATTCTATATAACATTACTATCTACAAGTAAGTCTGATAACACTCATCTATCACTCACTATTCTATATGCCATTACTGTCTACGAATAAGTCTGATAACACTCATCTATCACTCACTATTCTATATGCCATTACTGTCTACGAAGTGCTTCTTCTCTTTCCACAAACCAACTCGTTCACTACATATTTATTTAGAAGTACGAAGCAACTAGGTTCTGAAGTGTCTTCTCTCATCTTATCAGTCTGGATGATGGCGTTGGTGGCGGGTCAGAGATCCACGTTAAACCCTTACTCACCTTGGTTTGTTTCGGCGGTTTACCGGCAAGTGGAGGATCTGGGTATCGAAAGTGTAACAGAGAGGTGAGAGGATATGAAGTCACGAGTACTAGTGATAAGAGAGTTCCAGTTTTTGTAGACTGAAGTTAACTTTGCAAGAGATGGGATTGGTAACTTCAACAAGTTAGGTCCATCAACTCCTGATGGAAGAGCCTAACATGGTTTGCAGTTTGCTTGTTAATCCGAGAAGCTTTTACGTTTCTGTGTAAACAACAGAGTAGAAACCAACTTCTATACTACTTAGAATAGTGTTGTTGTTTATCACATTGATTTAAAAAACTTCAGGTTCAACGTTTTATTAAAAACAACATCATTGCCTTTAGAACAATACATGCACTATCATTCTCGTTCTATTTAACAAGACATGCTGGTGATAAATTTAAAAAAAAAAAGACATGCTGGTGAAATAACGATTGATAACCTCCTGGTAAAACGATGAGTAACGCAGCAATGAAGCAAGTAACACAGTCGCAGAAACGCAGCAGTGAAGTACGTAAGTAACGCAGTAACGTAGCAGTAACAGAATAAGTAAATTGTAGAGAGATAAAAAGCAAGCACAGATAACGCAGAAATGTCTTTTTACAGATAACGCAATAAACATAAACATGGACTAGGAAGATCGTAGGGTGATGCAAAAGAAAGTCGGCGGCGCAGAAAGCCAGAAACGATTTTAGAATATAAAAAAACCTATTTTAAAATCTTACGAAAACGTCTTTTTTACATTTCTTTAAAACTGTTGTAGTTTTTTATTTTTAGAAACGTAAAATGGCAACAAACTCATCCAAACATATTTTAACGCACCGTTTCTTTTATTTTGAAAACGACAACCAAAAACAAAAAAAAAACAAAACCAAACAGCCCCTTAATCTATCATTAAACTTATTGTTTGTATAAAAAGATACATTTAGTTTAAATACCTGAAAATTTTTCCAACGAAGTAATTTTAGTCGCAGAAGATCATTTTCGTAACCAACCACCATACTTAGTCACAAATGGTAGACAATTTGCTACAAAATTTCCACATCGTCACCCTAATATATATGAGGTATTCCTAATACATCACACAAAATGTTAAATTAATCTTTTCACTTATATATGCAATCGTTCTTCATTTGCTTAATTTTTGGGAATGACTAATCTTTAGTTTTAATTTGTTAGGAATAGTTATCTAATTATATTAACATGTCTTGTTAAATTATTATAATTTAGTTTTTCTAAATTACAACAATTAAAATGTATAATTTTTTGAAATGCATTTTTGAAATTATAATAATCGAATGTATAATTTTCTGAAAATTGTAAATCAATTACAATTTATTTGAACGGTCAACAAATTAATTTACAAATAGTTTTCAATTGAATAATTTAATTTTAATTCAAATTACGTTTTATTTGGAATAGGAAAACAAATTTATTAAAAATTATTTATGAACTCGTAGGCTTTGGGCGACGAACTATGTATTAGTAGCTACATCTGACGTTTGTCGACCAAATACAATAGATCATAGCAAATTAATTAATATTACTTTCAAACAACAACAGTAAACAATAAACAACATCGTTTACCTAAACAAGAAAAATCATGTCATTATGTAGTAGGTTTTCAATGACAACCATAATAAAAGACTACTTCGTTCTCGTTCAAGCCGACAACATTTCTCCAAATCCTCCCTTCTATTTGGGTTGTATATTATAGTCATTACCATCGAATAACCATTATTAACTGAATCAGTATTTTTCTTTTGTTCTATTTTCATCAACGAAGTTGTGCTAAGTTTAATTTATACCATTAGGTGTTTATTATGAGTTCTTAATTATGCATTTGATTTATAAGTTGTATTTATGGTTGTGTTTCGAACATGACTTACTATCTGTCTTTATTATGTGTATATGGGTTGGCTTTTTCCCAACGACCTTTAATGCTTCCCTCATCAAAGCTTCGTAACTATTTGATGAAATGTCTTCATGAGTATTTTACTTTAATTTATTTCCATTAATAGTAATTCAATCCTTGCTTCGTCGTAATTCCATCTTGACTATTGTAAGATGTTTCTATTTCTTTCCATTTTTCTTCCTTCTGATTGTGTTTAGAAGTTTTACCATTTTCTTTACCGTCTAATTTCATTAGCTCATCATAATCCCCTTTTGTGAAAGTCCTACCTGTGTGTTTCCATATTTTCCCTAGTTGTTTGAGTATTGGCTTCGATTTATATAAAACTTGGACAACATCTTCTACCAACACATTTTCTTCCTTGAGTCTCCAAATTAGGATTACATCTGGAAATTGTTTATTAAGTTCCATACTAATGAATATTCTTGCAAACCCGATTCTTCTTCTTTTTGCTGTATTTTTTTTCTTATATAGATAACAATTTTCCGATAAAGCTAGCTATAGCGCTATGCCATTTGGTTGTCTAATATTCTAACGGCATGCCATGAAAATTGACCCATAATAGAAAGTTTTCATGTTTGATTCTATCTAGGTTGATATTAAGCCTCTAGAATTAAAGGAACTTAAGGTATATTGTGAATATGCCAAGCTCCAACTTCCACAACCCCACTTGCTTCGTTTTTATTATGAAATTTAAACAAAATGTGGTTATCTTCTAAGATCATTACCTTTTGCAGAAATTTTTTTTACAAGTTCGCAGTGCCCAACTTTGAATCATTTGAAAGGCTGGCCTCCGATTCATAAAGAATCATACCATTGTGGTGTTCTACACCTTCGCTCCTTTAAAATTTCTAAGTCTGGTGCTACTATGGTTTTTCTCTCTAAAGAATCAGGTGGGGGGACTATTGCAAGGTTATAGTATCTTCACCAATATCACTTTTCCAATTTATAGCAAGTGGTTTTGGAAGTACCGATTTCCCTAGGGCTACAATTCTTGGTGAGCTTGAAAGGCCTTTTGAGGACGGAAGGGTAGAAATTTCCTTGCATCAATTTTCTCTAAATTTGAGCTTGCTTTCTAATTGGACTTTTCCATAGTTATATACGAATTCAGCTTTGACTTATTACGCAACTGCTTTCTGTATGGACAGTTACTATAAAAAAATTAATTGGACTTTTCCAAATGAGGCAATGTCATGACTCATCCAAATGTTTGCTTTAGAACACACAATAAGAATAACTTGTATTAGTATCTTGGTAGACCCTCTTAATAAACGATGGAGAATTTAGGCGTTGCCATGTTTTTGTTTTTTATGCCCTTCAACCAATTAGTTAGTTGTAATTTATTAACAAAATAATTTAAAGACATTTTTTTATCTTATACATATTTAAATGGATATGATAAAGTCTATACAAATAAAATTATGATAAGATTATAATTATGAGATTCATACTACATTTATATATTATCCATAAATTATTCCTCGTTACTGTTTTATTAAGACTGGACATTAATAGAACATAAAAAGACTAGCACATATTGTGTTTTTCCTTATAAAAAAGTAGTTGATCTTATAGGCTAAAATATGGAGATACTTAAACAAATGTATAGGTGCTTATTAGAGAACAAGTTTACTTAAATGACCCCTAATGAGAAATCTATTTGGAACATTACTTAGACATCTATAGAAATTCTCATTGTGATGATTGTATAAGTGATCCTTTGACTTAAGGTCTCTAAAATTATCTTATATATGGATTGTTATGTTTTGATATTACTTATTATTATATTTTTATTTTTATTTTCTTTCCTTTCCTTTCCTTTTATTATTTATTTATTAACTATTTTTAATAATTATTATTATTTATTACTAATACTATTATTTATTATTTATTTTTCATGAGAATTATTTAGAAATAGTCTCTCTACTAATTAGGGGTAAGGCTGTGTATTATTAGATCTCCGTAGACCTCGCATCTCAGCGGAATTTTTACTAGGTGTTGTTATTGTTGTTGACCTATTTTAAGCATAGGCGGATCAGTCGGTAGTCATTGGATGTAGCATGAACTATATAAAGTCAGTTGAGTGAACAAAATAGAATTCATCACCCTAAAGTAATTAGGGAGAATGTTTCATTGTTCTCGATTAGTATTGATTCGAGAAATCCTTGGCCAAGGTAGAATGTCATTTTGTAAATAGTTTATAAGTGTCATTAATTAAATTAATAGCTAATGGTGGAAAACTAATTCGATTGGACTCAAAATAGAATAGACATTAATTTTATGTTCTATGTCTAATCAGAAAATTGTATAATGAAATGATTGAATTATACAGAAAAATCATGTATGAAAAGGCTAGCATGGTTTTCAATTTCGTTCCGTACCAGCCGATACCGGGCGGCATAAATACCATAGGTATCGGCCGATACCTGACAAAACAGGCCTATAACGACTTCGTATTTACACTCGGTACATAAGTACCTCCACTTCGTACCATTCTTCGGTTGATACGATACCTATGATATTTATAATACCGGTCATATACTGGCCAGTACTGAAAATTTTGAAAAATATAGGGACTTATTAGTAAAATTTTCAAAAAAAAAATTTCAAAGTCTTTTTAATTAGTTATTTAGTTTAATTTTTATTGTGCTTTTTTAATTTTTTAAAAATACAATAAATATTTTTATTACTAATAGTAAGTATACATTAAATAAAACTTAAAAAAGAAATTATTTTATTTAAATTCATTTTTATCTTTTACATAATATTTATTAATAAAGTATTAATAAAATTTTATTTTTTAAAATAAATAATTTAAAAATTATTACTTATAAACTATTATTTATTTTATATATTTTTAATTATTAAAACAAATTTTATTTGAAATTTATATATTTTCAACATATGTTTTAAATTTAACTATATTTATTAAATTAATAATTTATAAATTAAATTAATATATTTATAACTTTAGTAATAATTAATTTTAATTGCTTAAATATTTAATTGAAAGTAAATTAAATAATATATATTTTTGTTTCATGTTTCAATTCTACATTGTTGTTTCCTTATCACAAACTCTTGTTGTAAATTGTAATAATTTGAGAGTTAAGGATATTTATTATTCTTTTTATTGGATGCTTTGATGTAATTATTATTTATTATATAATAAAAATTGAAATTGTAATATTTTAAATGCTTTCTATTGTTCTTAATTTTATATTTGAATGATGATGATTATTTTTTTTGTATATAGATTGTGGTTATTATTTATATATGAAATATCTGAAAATTATTGTTATTTCATATTAATCGTGATTATTATTTATTATTATGATTTTTTGAGACAGGGTTAAAAGTATATAGTACAACTGCACAATATGACAATGAACTATTTTGCAGTTTTTAAAAAGATCAGGGACTATGTCATAAATTTAAAAATTACCTGAAACGGTACCCAGTATTGACTGGTATTGGTACAGTACCATACCAGAATCCAATCCGGTACCAAGTCTGGTATGGTATTCACAACATTGAAGGCTAATCAAAGTCACTTTGACATTCCTAAATATTTAGGAGGTCATGATGTGTTGCTAGATGCCAATCTTGATCTATGGATATAAATTATTTAATTTGAGAATTAAAGATAAATTAAAGGAGTTTAATTTATCTAATTATAAATATGATTTAGATTTATAATTTGTATCTATTGACAATATATTTGGGAACCTAATGGATCATATATAAAGAACGAGTTAAAGAGAGCAAAGATATTTTAATCAAGTTAAACTTAATTATAAAGTTTGAGAAACTTTATGAGTAAATATAGAGATGTTAATGGGTCATCATGGCCCGATAGGCCACAGGTGGGCCAGACCGACCCAACCCACCATATTTTTAAATAAAAACATCAAAAAGACGTCATTTTTGACAAAACGACATCGTTTCAAAATGACGTCGTTTTTGAACTAAAGGTTGGCCCACTAGCAGGGTCGGGCTAGCTTGACTTTTCTTCGTGGCCCGCCAGACCTTGCCTTGTGGCTACGCCAGACCATGTTCGACCCATGGCCCACCCTGGCCTGATCAATCCGGGCCAAAATTGGGCCAAGTCGGGCTCTTTTTGACATCTCTAATTAAATATGAGATATTTAATAAATAAGGATCAATATGAGATATTAGATCTTATTTGGTCGTAACTGGTATTTAATTAGAATTATATGTAATTTTTATTAAAGTTTCATTGAATTAAATTTAATTTCAACTAAATTAATAAAATGTTCAGAACATATTATAAATAGGCTTTAGCTGCAAAGGAGCTAGCACTCCTTGCCTAACTCTCTATAACAATTGCAGAGTTCTCTCAACTAATTTTGTGGATACTGTTAGAGGTCGGACATTTATGTAGCTATGGTAGTTGAGATGAGCTAGTTTTGAAAACAATTAAGCAATATGACAAGCAAAGTATCAAGTTTCGAAATAAGGTACAAATTAAGATTCATGTTTTATTATGATTTATTTGTTAATCATTTTATAGAATTTAAGATCTTGGCTTTTGAGAAATCAAATATAAAAAAGTTTCATAATTATTCTGCTGCGCGCGGGATTGGATCTTGACCCGATTTCTTAATAGTGGTATCAGAGCTGACTTTAATTCTATAATTTGATTAAAATACGTTTGATTATTATCGATTAATTTTGAAATTGAAATTGAAATTAAAATTGCAATTGTTGCATGATTAAATATTCTTGCAATCTAAAAAGTTTAGATTGAATATTTTAAAACCCACATTCAATTTAAAATTCAGTTACCAATATGATTGATGTGAAATTAATTTCATTTATCTTTAAACATCCAATACAATGTGAAACCATAATTTAGAAACCAAAAAGAAAACATCCTTAACGATCAAAGCCACGAAACATAAAACCATAGCAAACCCATAATTGTTCTAGAATTATTATCGTTGCTGAGGAAGGGTTTTAAACTTCTATAAATTGGGGGTATGTTTTTTGCAGTTGTGAATGTCGTCAGTATGAATTGTGCATTGAAGGAAATGGTTTTCTGAGTTGCTGGAGACTATTTGGAAGTTCCTGGAGATGTTAGTCATGGTTGGTTGCTTTGGGTTATTGGTGTTAAGTTATTGTTATCAGAATAAGGTGATGGAAGCGATGGAGGAGCACCTGTTGGTTGCCGGCATGAACCGGAGTGAATGGCAGCTGTTGACTTGCACGTTGTAATGCTAGTTAAAATAAAATAACTAGACTACTACTGTAGCAGTAGTAAGTCTAGGTCAATCTCACAAGGAATTTTCGGTTAGCTTACGAAATGAAATTAATAGATGTTTAGAAAAAATGGGAGGGGAGAGGGGGGGTTTGGATTTTGGTATAAGAAAATAAAATGAAACTAAATAATAAAAACAAATTAAAAAATATATACGAAAAATGGTAAAATTGGAAAATTCAGTAGGGATTTAGTTCTTTGGTTTAATCTTGCCTACACCCTGATTAAGCGTAATTCAACGATTTATTGTTCTCAAACCTCTCCTAGCAACTATTAATTGTGGGTTAATAATTAACCCGAGTTTTCCCTTAGGTTTTGTTTAATCAAGATATGATCGTTAATTAAACCTAACCACAAAATAACCTAGGATATGATCTCTAGATTTAATTAGGCAGTAGCATTACGAATTAGGAAAATCGATTAATCAAAACAATAATCACATACAATGCGTCATTTAACTTAGGTCCTGTTATCCCTTATAATTACAAATCATTAGTCGCTACACATGAATTTCAACATAATAATTACAAATTATATCGAAACTCTAACAGTAAGTATGCAATCAAGCAACTTAATGATTACATTAAAATCATTACTATTTAATACCCAATAGGTTCATACACAAATAACCAAACAATAACAAAAATCTGATTATCCATATACAAAATCCAAATCAATTAATATAGAATAACACAATCAATTTCTAATGAAAAAAAAAGCAATAAAAATAAAAATATACACTTAACCCCAATCATCGGCGTTGATGTCACCTCCTAACTAGCGTCTGGATATTTAGCCTTTCATGACTCTCTTAAAAAAATGCTTCAACCCTGTAAAAATCATCCCCCCCCCCGAAAACCCTATCTTCAAACCTTGATCCCACAAACTTTTGCTTTGTCTACGATTCACGACGGGACAAATAAACTTTTATCCCACCCCACTATTCACTCTTCTCTCTTCTGCCGCCTATCTCCTCTTCCTTCACTATAGCTGTGATGGGACGAATTAATGTCAAGGTTTTTCAGTCCAGTCTCCCTTTGCAGCTGCCTAATACGCCAGCGTTAAACGCGTGCTGCAACGCTAGCCTTTTACACATGCAATAACTCTAGCGTGCTGCAACGCTAGCGTTTTACTTTAGCATGCTGCAACGCTAGCGCTCTACGTTTTTCAGTCCAGCCTCCCTTTGCAGCTGCCTAATACGCCAGCGTTAAACGCGTGCTGCAACGCTAGCATTTTACGCATGCCATAACTCTAGCGTGCTGCAACGCTAGCGTTTTACTTTAGCATGCTGCAACGCTAGCGTTTTATGCATGTGTAAAACGCTAGTGTTGCAACTAGCATTTAACGCCAGCGTTGCGCTAGCGTTTCCTGCTCCTTCTCTCTTTTCTGTGCGTCATCGTTTCTTGCTCCTTGTTTCTACGTTGCGTTTTGGTTCGTATGGTACTGCGAGTTTTGGCTGTTTTTGCTCCTACTTTTCAATGTCGTTTTGCTCCTATATCCAGGTTCTTGCATGTCGTTTCATGCTAATTATCCCTTATAATTACAAATCATTAGTCGCTACACATGAATTTCAACATAATAATTACAAATTATATCGAAACTCT